>JAQGCC010000077.1:0-64665 GCA_034698905.1 Xestoiulus laeticollis | reverse complement strand
AAATTTTAATTACACAAGTCGCTGACTTGGTTGAGAGCTTTCCCCATAGGAAACGGGGTGTTTAGTTCCCCCTTAAAGTATGATTGCTAGGAAATGTTCACAATCTACGCCGAGGGAACCTAGGGATATATCGCGATTGCACTCCACTAAATGGTCGCTCAGATAACATTTCTTGTGAATATGCAAATAATGCAAGATGTGTTAAAAATCCTCGTGTTTAAAATCATTTGAAATTGGCGCGTTTTTGTTTAAATATTTTTTGAATCTATTTCAAGAACTTAGTTGAAGCGTCATATCATTTTCAGGCGCCAAAAATCTTGTCGCTGTTCTATTCGAGCGGTTCTATTGCTTCGGTTTCGAAACGTTATCGCTATCGCCTTCTTCAGGTTAGTAGATTTTGTAATACTTACACCGGTGATATTTAATTGCTTTGTAAATAGTACCTATTAATTATCGCTCACATGAAAAGATATTCAAGAAAGCATAGATATTCACGAAAACTTGTGTCCATGTTTTGGCATACTGAAGGCCTATAGAAGTTTTGAATTCCACGTGCCGTTCATGGGTCACAGGTATAATAAAAAAAACTCAATACTAGAATCACTCGGATATTACTTAACGATGAAAACTGATACTGCTTGTGTTTTGATACGCTTGACTAAGTTCCTTAGCTGTACGGAAGCTTTCGGGACCTTTAAAACAATTAAGTGCGTCAATCAATCACTCAACTGTCATTCAATCTGCAAAGCAGATATTATTGGAAATAAAGATGATGTTTTTACCTTCGCCTCAACAAAACGTCAAAATATATAATCTAGTTCAATAATCAGAAAATCTTGGACAAATAATATAAGTTTGACTGATATACTTTCATGTTTTACATAATAAATTTTAGAAATGAAATGTTGAAACGCATGTGAAAATGCTTATTCCATTTCATTAGCATATATGATTTCATTACCAAAACATATTTTAATCTTTGGTCCTTTGTGCATTAATTTGTTTAATTTTATTCCAGTATAGGCCTACTGTAACAGTCGTCACAATACATAATTAAACAAGGCTTTTGGGCTGGGCCATCTGAAAAAATTCATGCAATGGGTCCTTCAAAAGCCAAGAATATTAGCTCAGCTAATGCATCTATATCACGAGGGGTGAAACAGATAATATTCATAATTCCTAAAAGCCAATCTGAACCTTCGGAGATAATGCAGCTTGCTTATGACGTATGTCAATTATTTTTTTAATCAAAATTATACTAGTCAAGCAGAAACCCACTTAAAACAGTTGACATTTTGTAATTTTTACATTTTTAGGCGTATGAACGTGTTTACCAAGATGAAAGTGCTGTTTGGCAAAATGCGAAACAATTTACCACTGAATCACTTGACACCGCTCACAAGGTTTTTGTTACTGAAGAATTTGAAGGAACTGTTTTTGAAAGCCTGAAGAAAAGCAAGGCGAGGTAAGTTGCCTATAATTTAGGAATGAAGAGTACTTGGCGATTCTTCTATAATAATTAACCATTACCACAGATGTTTAATGACTCTTTTTACTTTCAATTTAAGAATGTTCGGTCCACTATTTATATTGGATTGTTGCGAGAAGGAAGCACTAATTTCGTCAAAACAAAACCTGATATACTCTTCAGTGATGAAAGGGTTATCCATCTGTTGTACAAATTTGCCATCAAAAATAAGGGTAAATTTTTGCTGATTATTTTAAGTATTCTATCTATTTTTAAGATTATTTAATTTGGTGTTAACTTATGCATAATTTTCACTGGTTTTTAAATGGATAGGTGGATTTGCAGAACAAAGTAGAATTTATGGGTGGCCTAAATTCGAAGGGGTTTACAAAGGACGTCACACACTTAGTTGCTGGAGAAGTTGGCTCAAAGAAATACCATGTGTGGCTTTAAACATTTTGTAAAATATTTTTTTGTTTGTACTTTTATAGAAAGTTGATAAAAACGAACTTTTTTCAGGTGGCTTGTAATTCCAATGTGCCTGTAATGCTACCAGTTTGGATAGAAGAATGCTGGAAACATACAGAAAATGGATCAATTCATGCTACAGACAAAAGATTTGACAGATTCTTATGCCCAATTTTTAAGGGAATTAATGTAACTGTTTCTCAAATAGACTTTCTTGAACGAAAGGAAATTCAAGGATTAATAGAAAACAATGGTAGGCTCTTTTTTGGCTTAATGTGTTAAATGAATGTTATATGTAAACCATGTAAAGTGAATATATCAAAGGGTAAAGCACAATGGGATATTTGTATTCCTAAATTTATGAAAAACATTACTATAATATAGTTAGTTTGAGATAAAATGGTTTATTTAATTATATACAGTATTGTTTTTCTTACATATTATCTTCAAATGTTCTGTATAAGTTGAGGTTTATTAATCCTGAGTTGTTGATGTGTGTTTTATATGTAAAATTAGTTTTTTATTTGTAGGCGGCATTTATAGTGGCGATTTGAAGGTTGGAACCACTACACATCTTATACTACGTGAAAAATCTGGTACTCCTCGTTGACTTCTGATTTATTTTTTACTTAACCATAAGAAATTCAATTTTTTGATTAAATCCACTCATTTATTAAAGGCAAAAAATTTAAAGTGGCCGAGAAGAGTAACATTTTCTGCGTGAAGGCGTCATGGGTGTACGATTCTTTCAAAAAGGGATTTTGCATCGATCAAAATCTGTATTTTGTGGATGGATGTGCAAAAGATACAGTTTGTGCTTCAACGCCGACACGTCCAGGTACATCACTAGTTGTAATTTAACAAGTTGCGGTTATTATATTACCAAACATCATGAATTTATTCAAAGCAATGTAAAATTCTTGGTATAAAGACACATGCTCTCATAGGATAGAACCTATCTAAGCTTATCGGCATGCAAAAACACGCTTTTTTTGTTGAATTTTGCTTTAATTTTTAATTTCAGATGAAACAACATTTAAAGACCTCAGTTGTACATCTGCCATTTTGTCTAGATCAACTGTTAATGAAACTGTCACCACTAAGCCTTTTGCACTTGGAGACTTAGATAAAAATGATTTTGAGAATAGTTTGCATAATCATACAGTTTTAGAAGATAAAACATTACTTCAAAAACTTGAAATGTGCAAACCTACTTCTGGACTGTTTTTGGATGGATGCAAGGTATTGCAGCGAATTCATATAAAACACATTTCAACATATTTTTGTGATTTTGCCAAATTGTTTATGCTGTGACATTTTCTTTCCTTGCTTAATCACAGATTATGCTTAGCGGGTTTTCACCAGCTGTTAACGAAAAACTACGTAAAATATTAAACAGCGGAGGAGCCACTAGATTCAACGAACTCAATGAAAATGTCTCCCATGTCATTTTGGGCAATAAATCTGGAGAAAATTACAAGTCGTTATTGGAAGGGAAGTACAGGTATGTTCCCACTTCGGGTTATATTTCAAAAGATGCGATTCAAGCTTCACTCAATGTGTTATCCTTTCATAGGCCACATATCGTAAACATTAATTGGTTATTAAAGTCTATCGATTCTGGCAAGCCTGTTGACGAGATCGAGTTCATATGCTTGGAAGTTCAGGCTACATTGGAAATGGCTTCTCCATTTTCAATATCTAAAGTTAAATTAAGCGAGTCGACAAACCAAGCCAACTACTCATCGTTCACAAGTGGCCGTGCCGATAAAACTGATGAGTTAGACGATGACGTGATGAGCCAGTACGTGCCTGGAGTCCAGGGTAAGTTAAATTAGAAAATATACGAATTAGAAAGTATTGATTGCAACATTCATAAAGCACTGACACTGTTTTTTGTCACTACAGATGATCCAGAAAAAATCTTCCAAGGTCATTCTTTTGTGGTTTTGGGTTTTGACGATAAGGACGATGATTTGTATAAAACTGCAATCGTTGAAAATGGAGGTATGATATTAATTACAGATTATTACTTGTAGTTGATTACCATGAAAAACTAACCTTGAGTTCAATAATATTATAAACTTAGGCATTCTGGAAATTGATGCAAAAGATATGGCTGATTTTGCTGTTGTTCCCATAAATGGATATTCGAGCAAAGTTTGTGCGCATAAAATCGTCACAAACTATTGGGTGGTAACTATATAGTTAAAAGGGTTGCATACCAGTATAAGCCTTATTTTCTAAATTATTTTTTAAAATAATTTTTGGTAACTAATGAAATATATGAGGACCTAGTATAAATATTCTATTATTTGTTTAATTTTTTTGTTTAAATATATGTATATTACATTTCATGGAAATATGTCCATAAAGTTTACCAAGCCTTCTACATTTATAAACTTTTCGGACATATTTCCATGAAATGTAATATACATATACATAAACGAAAAATTTAAACAAATAATAGAATATTTATGCTAGGTCCTCGTACATTTCATTTGTTCCTATCAGTTTCCAAAATTAATTTAAAAAATAATTTAGAATAGAAACGCTTATTCTGATATGCAACCCTCTTAAAGATATTAAATATATAATCATTGATTGTTTGAAGACAGAGAGTCAATATTTCCACAAATCTATTGTATTTTCTAGCAATGCTGCCTCGAGAAAGAGAGTTTGCAAGAATTGGCCACACATCCGCTTTTTACTCCGATTTTAATCGATCTTACAAGCAAGCCTCTATCGGGATGCGTATTTTCCATAAGTCAGTTCATCAGTTCGGAAAGGGAATGCTTGGTCCATATTATTCAGTTGCTAGGTGGAAGGTGCGTATACATTTATAAATTATCAGACTTAAAATATATATATAATGATGAGCTTAAACATTCTGCAAGGTTTCAAATTTGTAATGAATTTTGAAGCTAATAAGCTCAACTGTTTTTAATTGTAGATTTCAGGAATACCTTTCAAAGCAAACAAGTGAAATTCGAGGACTACTTGCTAGTACCCATCTCATTGCCAAATCGCCAGAAGGATCAAAGTATACCGGGGCATTTAATTGGGGTCTCCCCGTTGTTAACTTTAAATGGCTGTTAGCATGTGCTGCAGAAAACGAAAAAGTGGATGAGGCTGATTTTATCGTTGGAAATGCAATCGGAAAAAAGAATAATGCCAGCAAAGTGATGAAAAGTGGTGCGTATAACAATTAAAAGAAATGGTCACACGCTGCTTCGCAACATTCAATATTATCTTCACTTTTCAGTAATCAGTAATTCCACTAATAAGTTACCGTTAGCGCAGAAGTTGGACAAGTCAATTGCGGAAATATCTCCACTCAAATTAAATTCAACGAGAAATGGCAATAATACAGCAAAAATAAGGCTTCATTCTGACGGCCCGTGCACTCCACTTTTAAACAAAATCAGTTTTAAGACACCTACGTCTGGTTTGAGGAATTCCGTTACTAACGAGAGAATTCTACAAATCAAAGAACGAATAAAAAATGGCTATCAAACGCCATTGCAACCTATCAGACTTAAGGCAAGTATTTTCTTTTAAATTTATTTTTAGCCCTGTTTTTCCAAAGCCTAGAATTAATTGCCTATGCGAAATGCCTTTTCTATTATTATAATAGAGATAATTGATTGCTAAATTAATTCTCTTCCCACAAATGCCTTCTTTTAAAAGTTGTAATAACAAATTATTATATTCATTGTAGGAATTACTTAATGACGGCGACTTATCATTAAATTTGTCGCCTGATTCTTCAGGTTTAACTTCTCCTAGCAAATTTCTTGATCCAGATTTCATGGCATTGCCTAAATTTGACGTTCGGGATGCCATGGCAGCTTTAGAGTCGCCTTTACAACAACAAACTGCAACGAGCAGTCGTCGTTCGTTAAACCTTGTGAGTTTACAATGTTATTATTTTATTTTTTTCAAGATTTCTTTCATATTCTAACGTCATTCCGATAATCTGAGTTTATAATTTGATAATCCAAGTAAATCCTGGTCCCTTCTAGCTTGGATTTAACTGAAGTATAACTGACCCTGTTACGCCTTTTATTTGTTAAGAAACCCTTAATTGTCTGTCTTCACTAGCCTTTAGAAGATGTGTATATTGCCAAAGTAAACCAAGCCCTTCGGTATGAAATAGAGACCAATGGAGGAATTGTACCTAACCGCTCTATGGATGATTTGCTGGAAAACATTTCTAATGCAAATGTGGGTATATTTTCTTTAAAACAAATACAAGCAGGAAATATACTAACATACAGTTTTTTAAAGATTCTAGCTGATGTTGTGATTGTGGTCAGCAAGAAGCTGATGCAAATGCAGTCTGAGCTCAATAAACTCGCCGAACAATTAGGCGGAAGATATCGTTGGAAATATGACAATGCATGCACCCATTTTATTCATCAGGTGTGTATTAACATTATTTTTGAAGATCACTTTGCTTTATAGTTTTAGTAATAATTTAGGTGTACCTGATATATACTTTGAATTGATTTAATTTCAGGGAAAAGCCAGCGAGTACAATAAAGAGTTAAAAGTTGCACAAGACGAAGGAAAATTTGTAGTTTCTCCCGATTGGTTATTTGCCGTAAGTTAATGTTTCATTAGTTTATATTTATAAAAGAAAACGTCATTTTTAACAGCGTTTTAACATTCCTCTAAAAAATTATGCATGCATTTTTATTAAGGGGATTCCATACTAGAATAAGCCTTTTTTTCTAAATTCCTTTTTAATTTAATTTTTTAAACTGCTAGGAACAAATGCAATGTACGAGGACCTAGCATAAATATTCTATTATCTGTTTAATTTTTTTGTTTATGTATATATGTATATTCCATTTCATGGAAATATGTCTGTAAAGTTTATAATTACAGAGGGTCTGGTAAACTTTATGGATTCAAAATAGTGTTCTTAAAAAGCTGTATGCCACTTTAATTCATATAGTAGAATTATTTTGTTTAGTGCCAACAAAAACAAATGCGCGTCGAAGAACATCTCTATCCATACACTTACAATCGCCAACTAGTTTTGGATGTGCTGACCCGCAAAGACCAATCTCCGTCATCCTCAAAAAATACAACTTTTGCTTCGCCCACTGTTAACCATTCTCCGTTGAAAAACAACAACCTGTCAACGGATAGCAAATCGAAAAATTTGAAGACCAGCATCCAAGAAGAAGTACGGAAAATTGCTCGTTTTCTATTTAGTAATGCTGTCATTTACAGCACTACAGTTTTTTTTTTTAAATTTGATGCATTTGCAGATTATGGAAACGGCAAAGAAACAGATGGATGGTATTTTTTCTGCTGCAAAAATTGCCAAAGAAAAGAGGACGACTAGGCGTCAAAAGCTTAGTGCTGCTAATTCTGTTACGGAGACAAGAGTTTCATCAGATTTGATTAGATCACTTGGGAATTCGAGACAAAATTCCACTGGTAAGGATATTAACCATGCAGCTTTGTATTTTATTTATTTTTTAATTTTCTCCCTTTATTTTTACTTGAATTGTCATTTGTAAATAATTTTGTGTAAAGTTTTTAAGTTTTATAATCATACTTATACAATTTACATATGATGCTTTTTAATTAACATTATTGTTTTGTGAGCATTGCCGATAATCGCAGACAAAAGCTCACAAATTAATAATTCAAACAAACCAATATTTGATTTAAAACAGCTGGCATATCACTTAATTCTTGGAACGAAGCTTTCGACAGTGCTCCCATTAGCTGGGATGACCCTACAGGTCGTTTGGAAAGGATTAGACTAGCGGAACACTTATCCAAAAACAGTGAGAGCGTAAGTGATGTTCATCATCTGGACGACCAAGTAAAAGTAAGAATATTGTCTTTGTTGGTTGCTTTTGCAACTATCTCCAATTTTGATTGTATCCAACCATATTTGGGTACTGTAAAAATAATCCTACAAGCCAGTTTCTAGTCTTTTAAATTAAAAATATAAATTGGTTAACAATGATTATGTAATATTATGTGGCTGTTGTGTCAGTTTATTTATGTCGACCTGCAACTGAATTTGTCAAACTTTGTTGTCAGCAGACAACCCAATTTGATGAATGTGAAGAAAATGAAGAAAGAATGGAAAAATGTATCGATGTGAAGCTTTCGAAGACTGCTCCTCCAATGCGATTTTTGTTGGCAGGATTGAAAACCCAGGTGTGCTAAACAATTCGAAATAAGACGTAATGATTATTCTTGATATGCAGGGGCTTATATGGCATTTTTTTTATCAATGTAGGAACGTCAGCAAATTAGTGATGGCATCAAAAGCATCGGTGGTTACGTAATTGATTCGACCCACTATGATCCAGCTTGCACTCACCTCATAATCGGTCTTTTGAACCGCACCGAAAAGTGCTTGTCTGCAATTGCATCTGGGAATTGGGTGATGAAGCCTTCGTACATTACCGAGTGTGAAAAAGCAGGGCTGATTTTAGAGGTAAAATAAGCGCGAAACGGATAACCGAACGATAAATTGATAACGCGTTTAATGCGACTACCAAATCTATTCTTGTTTCAAAAGGCAGAAGACTACGAATGGGCATCAGATTTGCAAAATTTATCCGAGGAACAAAAGACCTTTGCTAAAGCTTCACGACACTGGAGAATACATTTGCAAAATTTGAAATCTGTACGTTAATATCGTTTACGCCGGTTTTGGAACAAGTCGTACCTAGAATTTTTTTTTCATTTGGGATGCAACATTTTTTTTTAGAAGTCACCCGAAGGAGAAAAAATTGGGGCCTTTCAAGCCTGGAAAGTAATTTTATATTCCAGCAGTCAACGAGAAGAAAGCTTTAGGCGACTGCTAGAAGCAGGTGCGGCAGAAATTGTTTCGGCAAGGTGAGATAACTTTTCATAAAATATCTCAGTGAAGCCTATAGCTACTCTAGTCAGTGTATATTTGTAATTCAAACTGATTTTTTATAGCCCGCCGTTTTCGAATGTTACTGGAGTTACACATGCCATCCTTGAGCTCTCCAGAGTAAAATCGTCCAATATTGATATTCCTTCTCTTCTATCTGCTGGTGTCCACTGCATAAAGCCAGACTACATTGCCCATTTTCTCCTGGAAGATTCGCCATCCAATATCCGCAGCTACTATGTACCGGAAGTGCTTCCCCATTTTGAAACGTAAGTGCAACCGCTCTCTTTTTTTATATCTGGCCAGTCTGCTTTAGCTAATTTTTTGTTCCATGGCTTAAACTTCAGCATCGATCCTGACTCCACAAAAAGGAAGTCTGATGTGGAGGATGATGGGGATTGCAAACGGACCCGACAAAAATAGAATAGGCGTTGTGCGATAGGTGCATTTGGAAAATTAAATTTTGCTTTTGACCACCGTGTATATAATAGACAAGTGGTTCTCAAACTGGACGCCGCAATAATAGATAATTTTCTATAAAATTTAAAAATTTAGCTGTTCAATCAAACAGTTTCGTTTATCGCATTAAATTAGCACTGTATTTTCTTTTTTTAAGGGGTGCCGCAAAATTTTTTTAGCTCGAACAAGGGTGCTGCGGCAAAAAAAAGTTTGAGAACTGCTGTTAATAGATAACCAAGTTTGTAAATAATGTCCTGTAATTTCAATTTTCATAAGGGGGCAAAAGGAACTTTATTCAATGACTTGTATCGTGCTTAAAGTACAAAATATATCTTATCATTGACTAATAACATTTTGGCTGTTGTCAAGTATGAAAAAATACCATATGGCAATATAAATACGATTTAGTACTGGTGTAGTCTGCCTATTATTATTGTCACAATAATTATATGTAAGGCACTGAAAGATAAAAACACCAACAATGGATTGTCTAGAATAAGAAATGGAATGCATCAGCTGAGAAGTTAAATTCATATTAATAGAGATGATGGAAAAATCCCCATTTGGATGTAATCGTTCAAAATCTAAAAACAAGCCAACCATACATACAAGTTTTTAGGCAAAAGATGACATTTGTAACAAATTAACAAAAAAAAAAAAATGCCCTACCTCAAGCAGCATCTCTTTTTTGAGTTCTGGAACTGTAAGGGAAAAGCCAGTTGATTCCAATTTTGATCCATCCAAACAAACTGGTTTCTGATGGAGCATTTCCTGTATGAATAAATTTAATTCAACTTATTTTTAAAAAAACTTTTATATGTAAAGGAACAATGCTTATTTACCCTTTTAATAATAATTTGAAACGACCAAATTCTGTTAATATCAATAAATCTAAAGCTGTTCAAGAGATTTGATTTTCTATACCAGATTCTCACTAATACATTTCGTAGAAATGAAAACTAACAATTACCCGTTCTAGATAAGGATTTAGAGGTGTATTACTAATGCTGTCCTTAGAACAAACTTCTGCCCATGGTGCCAAATGTTTGTCATTAATATCTTCAACCACACTCTGCAAATCAACCTAAAATAATTTTTCATTTAATCTTAAGTCAAATCCATGTACATGTATAAACATTGCTATATTTTGAAAACTGTGGTTATATCACACCTTTGCTAATGTAGTGAGGGTTGTTCCTAAATAATCATGATTAATGTTAAAAATGTCAGATATTAGGTCACATATCTTCCCTTGACCTGAAACAAAAAGGCATTAATTCTATAAAAAATCATAATATGTCCTGCAAAAGAAATAAGGAATGTTCCGCTTACACGTATTGCTTTTGTCTACAACATTATACGTTTCCCCGCTCTTCCCATTGTAGAACAAGTGCCATATGGCACGACAAACATCTCGGACATGTACGGTGTTCATTTTCATTTCTTTATCCCATAGTAACTGAACCGATAAGAAAACACTTTAGCCACAATAACACTAAACACTATTTCCTCTAAAACTAGATTTTACCTTCATCATTTCACCCATGTACTTGTATACAGCACCGATTACAAGTCTGGGAGCTACAAAATTATATTTTGTATTTATGACTTGATGGACTTAAATTTTTTTAAGTATATATACCAGGAGAATTTTTTCCCCTTGGTTCATTTTGGTTGACCCTTGGATATGTCTCAGGAATTTTGGTTGCCCCGAATATGTCTCGGGACTTTTGGTCGACCCCGGGTATGTATCAGGAGTTTTGGTTGAACTTGGGTTTTTCTCACAAATAAAAACCCCATGAAAACAATAGAAAAAAATTCTTCGGGTATTTTTACTTCGGGTAAATTTACTTAGTCCTTGTTTATCTCCAATCCCATAAACAATTGCAGGACGAATTATAACATAATCCAAATTAGTCACAAGTTTTAAATCTTCTTCAACTTGCAACTTAAATTTTGCTAAGGATGACCACGGATCAGCATTATCATTCTCTTTGCTAGGTGCCTAAGTAAAAATATAAAATGTTCACTTAAGACCTTCATCAAATCAACTCATTTGAAAGTGATTGCTTTACTTTTTTGCTTGTACATATTTGTCCAGATGACATTTCAATATATCTTCTGACATTTGTCTTTGCAGCCTCTGTTGCACAGTTTATACTTAATTTCAATATTCCTTCCTTATAAACCTAAATTTTTAAGGAAAAAAATTCAAATGTATCGCACTCGATATTCCTCCAAAATTGCAAATTAAATCTTACCGGATCAGTCTGTCCAGTTTTAGTTTCTGCAGCCAAATTAACAGCAAAATGAAATGGCCCATCTGAAGTATCAAAAGCTCCTTGGCATGATGCTTGAAAAAAATATTTTACCGATTTATTAAACAAGGATTTCTTGTGTATTTTTCAATTATTATTGAATCTATGATTTTGAAATTTATAATTTATATTGTTGTTATTATTCCTGAAAACTAGTTTTATCTATAATGAGAAATTACATAATAAAATACAGAAATCCTTTTCTTGTGTGGGGATATGCATCAATTCAGGAAAATCGAGATTAACTTATCAGTTACTCACAGGGATTGATTAAATTTGCACTTTTGAACTCCACTCTTGGATCGGCAAAAGCTTCCTGAAAAGTTACAACATTTGTAGGAGCGGCAATCAATACGAATTTCAAACTAGTGACATTTTTAAACGAAGGCCGAACCTACCTGATGCTTACTGTTAAGCCAAGCAGTTTGAATAGGAACTTTGTCCACCACTCTCACCTAATATTAAGGATGGTCCTTTATATGCATTTTTCTTGAATTTGGAGTTGCTCAGAATGTCACTTTACTCACCCTTGATACCAGGTCATTTTGAATTAAAAATTCTACCATGTTTCGACCTATGAAACCAGACCCTGAAATTTGAGGAAACGAATTAAGACCGCTGTTATTTTCAAATTTCCTGTTTCCGAACGATGTCTCGAAAAGATTACGTTCGTTATACAGGAAATGCACAACTGGGGTTTCCTAAAAATTATAATAAAAAATCAACAATAGCTATTGTTGTTTTCTTACATATATGACAGCATTTTGGGGACTCGTGTGCGTATCATTTTGTATTTATAAACGACCTAATATTTAACACTTGAATAGCAAAATTAGCACATATATGGTCGATTTTAATTAGATCATATTATACCTTTTTTATTATTCTTATTCTAGAACTGATCTAAATTTTTTTATGCAATTCGCTTGAGATTTTTTTAAAAACAGAAATTCAAGAGATCCTGTGAATATATTCACTAGATCTGTTAATTAAATTGCAAATATATTTACAATTAATAGAAATCGAGTTAATTAAAGAACTAATTAAGCATTTATTAATAATTGCTACACAACAAAACGAAAATGCATCCATCTCCAGAATTTTTTTAAGAGTTAGAATTTTTGAAATTGAATCTTATCAAATTAATAATTATAGAAATAAAAAATTGACTATCATATGCGAATGCGATGAAAGTAAACATGTACAATGTATGTGCATGCATTAACAAGTCAATCGTACGTTTAATTAGCAAGAAAAAGTAATCCAACAGTTTCTTGTTAGGAAAAAATATCATGAAATAAAATGTTATGTTAAAACTTAAATCTCCAGGTATAGCAAAAACAAACTTACCTCCTAATATCAATACACTCGGCTTATCGTTTTCACGCTCCATATCATCTGATGAAAACCGTAAAAAATCACGCCCAACTACCGCAAAGCCACCGGCAAAAAGCACGTGTGACTCATATGCTGAGGGGTGTGGAGTTGCGCAACGTACTGAACGTAGTTGTCCTCTTGAAATCTGAAAGCACTTTCGTTTGATATGGCGCTTCTTCCTTTTGGGCAGAGGAAATTGGCGGGATTTTTACATGTGAAACGATCGAGTGAGATTATTTTACATTCTACGCCAAATACAAATAATCATCATATAACATTGTAGTGTCCAGATCTTCACGATTAGATCTCCGCGATCACCTGATCGAATCCAACCAATCAGGGGACGGGAGTGCGATGCAAATTTCGGGCATTGGATTAATTCGCTATATCATTAGAATGATGACTAGCTATGCCGTTTTTGCCTTTTTATTTATACTTCAGACTTTAATTCATTTCTCGGCTTACTCGTTTGTACCTTGCACTTTTCATTTGTTGTAAAGGCTTTTCTATCATTTTCGGATCTAATGTATATTGCCTAGTTCACACCAAGGAAACATTTCCATGAAATATGAAACTGTTTCATGAAATGTTTCAACTGTGTTGCAGTGGTTTGGACACCTTGTTTCATGATTCATGCTGCACCAACCAGATAAGTATAAAAACATTTCATGTGCAACATTTTTGTCATGAAATGTTTCCGAGTTTCATGTTTCATGTTTGCTACAACAAATGCACGATATAGCGAACTCTTGTTATAACGATCGCTCGCTATGATATACGTTCGATATAAAGAACCCAAAAATATCGCGGTATGGTGTAACGTTTGTAATAACAAGCGCGGGATATAGCGAACGTTCGTTTAACGAATTCACGACATAGCAAACGCATCATACATGTATATAACGAATGCTCTGAGCAAAATATGATCAATTAAATGAAAAACGATTGGATTCACCGCGATATGATGGTTCCATCCTATCTCAATCCCCATTTTCAAGTAATTTATCACCCTTGTCCATTTAAGCATAATTAAAAGGTTAAACCCAGTATTTTATATTCTCATCTTCTCTGCATGTGCAGTTCATCTTGAAAGCTCGATGAATGTGTCTGACAGATTTCCAAATATGATGAATAACGTTTAATCGTTCCTCTTTCTTTAGTAGGAGAGTATTTAGATTGCTCTGCCTTTGCCAAAATCGCTATAAGCCAGAAGCACTCAGGCATTCAGTGGCGTATTTAAGAAAAAAGACCCAGGCGGTAAATGTCCCAAGAGGCCTAGGGGCCCCATTTGACCAGGGAATAGCATGGAGCATGGCATAACCTTGCAATGCAGCGTTTCGATTGGACAATCGAAAATTCCCACCATTGGGAAAACCAATCGAAACATGCATTTCAAGGCCATGCATGCGGTGCTCAATGCTATTCCATGTTCTACGCTGTTTTATCCATAATTTTTGCAATTCTCGAAATATCATAATGTAAATTTCGTTTTTATTTTTATGCTGTTCCCACCTAAAACCAGAAGGTCAAAATTACATACGTTATAATGTAGAGTATTGTATACATGACCCATGGATGCAATGTCTATAGGTGTATCCATGATAAAAGACTACAACAACGTTTGGCGCTTTTTAATATACTCTGTATTTATTGCTGAAACACGGTATCATTAACGATTTCTCACATGAGCTTACAACAAATAGATTATTGCCCCCAAATTGAAATAATTAAAAATATGTTTACAACACAATTTGAATGTGATATGCGCCTTATTCAGCATAACACGCCACGTGATTTTTCATTAACGAAATATAAGGAGGAAAATTAGCAGTGGGGTTACACAGGAGAAATACATCAAAGTCACACGTTTTAGAGAACAACGAAACATTTTTGGAACACTATAAATTACGCGTCATAAATTTGGCGACAAATGTACATTTATACTATTTCGCTCATGCATTAAGCATTAATACAAATACTGTTGCTGTGAAGCTACCAAGACTTAATGGAAGCCCATGTATTTTACAAGCCAAAATTTTGCGAAACAAATGCAAATGTAGAGCAAAAACATATATTTCAAATCAAAAAATGTATGATTTAAAAAAAAAAGTGCTTACTTTAAATGAAAGCTTAGATATGTATCACGTAAGACGATATGCTCTAGGCTCTTGGTAACTTACTCTTGTACATGCACATACATACACGTACAGCATTAAAAGGGAAATGTTCATTTAAAGTTTTTGCATTAATATAATTACACTATAAAATACAAGTGGATGCGTTTAATGTGTAATTATGGTATGTGGACCATTCACTAGTTAAAAAATGCACCAGTATTCAATCTTGTGCACAATTATGCCATTGCTGAATGAATTAAGTGGTTTGCTATCCCTAAAATTTCCAAATTTGTTATCTCAATATACTATATGGAATGTATCTACAATTTTAAGCATTAGGATCAAACAATTAAGAAAAAGAATAAGTTGTTTTCTTCAAATTTCATCCGAAATCTGATAATGTTAATCGAAGTGCATGCACATACTGTAAATCTGAAGTAATCTCGTATGAATAGAATGGTATAACGAACTAATAAATTCACTTAAAATGGTATACAAAGTCTTGAAGAAAAGTCGAGAAAACATTTTCATAAATCGTCCATAAAAATATTTGGGCTTATTTTTTATAATGAGTTTTCATTCAATTTTAAAAGTGCATTGGCCTGCATATTAGCACGAATTAATTGTTTCTATACATTTATTTTGGTCCATTTAACCCTCGCGTCAGCATAAAGAGTTTACTCATTATTGCATCTTATATAAGCGGAAGTAGTTGAAAATCAATTGGGGAAGAAAACGACACACATGAAACGAATTGAAAGTTACTATAGCCCTTGAATAAGATATAGTATATAGGTGTACTGAAACAAAACAAGTTTGAATAATATTTACATATATATATGCTCCTATACGAATAAGCTTATCTTTATATGTCACCCCAAGCATACACACATCTATTTGACACATAGTAAACATATATACCGTATGCATTTAGTCATTATCTTAAATGGGGAACAGGGTCTATATATCTCATGTTTTTATTACATTTTTACGTTAACTCGATAAATCATTGTAATTGTGAGAAAACTGTGTTAAAAATGTTGGGCTGAAGTGAGTATACTATGTAGTGATATGATATCTGTGCATTAAAGTTTGTGTTAAAAAGTCAATTTTCCTAAGCAGCAGGGTTGATTAACTTTTAGAGATTCTAGCCCTACTTGCATTTTTTTGCATATAACGATTCATGCAAAAACAAATCAGAAAATTAATATCAACTGAATGTAGGTATACAAGCTTACATGTATATGCCATATGTTCTATCTTTTATAGCATATCCTCTCTGTACAACTCTTGTTTATGTCTACAAGGCCTATTTTCAGGGAAAATATTATCTTGTGGCGTAGTCGCAAGGAATAAATGTATACTTTTAAACAACGAACTATTGAACACTTTTATAATCTAGTCACTCAATTGGATTTAACCAGTAGACTTTGTCTATATTGAACGATATACACTGTACAATGGACTGCGTGGAATTCTAGGATAAAATTCTTGTGAAATATGAAAACTTACTACTGAAACTGAATATGTACATATTAATACAATGATATTCCCCGTTTAACTATCTACTACAAATAAGCTTATACTAATTTGGTACGGCACATTTTACCCTATCAACACAATTACCTAGCGAATCACGTGTTGGCAAAGGCCCCGTTTTTTTAAGGAATTATTACTCCAACATTGGCCACCTAACACGTGATTTTTGGAAGACTTGAGTTTGTTGCTTTCTGGACACAAAGGTCAGAATAATACTTTTTTTGCCTCGGCTCTTTCACGAACAACCCCTGATGAATTTTTTTTTCACCCACCTAATCAAGACAATCATAAAAATAGACTATTCATTCACACGTTTCAAACATGTACTACTCCACAATTATTAATCTCATTCTATTTTGCATCTTCAGTTTAAACTTTTTTGTTATATGGCGATCAGGAATCCTAGAATTAATAGAAACGATATAATTATCATCTCCATGAAGCTAGATTTTTAACTGTAAATAAAATCTCATAACTACGTATTAACAGTGCTTTAGTGTGTAATTAGCTTTTATACATATTGCACTTATTTAAATTTTGATAGCGCTGATAAATCGCTTACTGTTTATAATCAATTCAAACCTGACTAACCGTACCTCAAATCTCAAACAACTTAACAAAATTAAATCTCATCTTATTTTATGGTGGTTTGACTTGCAAAGCGATGCATGTTCCTATATACATGTATTCTTTTAATTATAATTTTTAGCTTTGAATTAGCCATTCAAGTTATTTCGTTCAGATTTAATGTATGCTTAAAATGGCGAGGCGTCTTAATTATGAAGTAGCCAAAACCCAAAGAAAGCAAGTTGGCTTTAAATTTTAAATAACTATTCATCAAAGGTGAAAAGTTATCACAGTTCTTGTACATTAGAAGAGGTAGTGAAACCCACGTATTTATATGCTCGTATAGAATTTACTTAAAACTTTTTAATTTGAAAACACTCCATATTTTAATTTTTTTTCTTATAATATCCTTAATTAATAAATTACTTTTTCTCTAGCTTGGACAAAAAGTGTGCAAAATACCACCTCCCGACTATGATATAAAATCTGCACGGTACAATAACAAAATCAAAGGATTTAAAATGCTTAACAATGTGATATAATTAATCATTTAAATATATTTCATTTAAAGAAGCAACAACAAATTCTTTTTGGGCCTACATGAGTTTAAAAAAGAATTTGAATCCGATGTTAAAATTGGGATTATGTCTATTAAAATTCATACAGGGTCCAAGTGGAGAGTTCGTAGGATATACAGCAACGACCCACTTATAAATCTTTTCCCAAACGGTCCAATTCATCCAAGAGAAAGTCGACATCTTTTTCATCCAAACCATCTTTGGAGAAAATGCTGCGAAAAAAGTTTGGTATCTCTCCCTGGGGTTGATACCCAATCATCATGGTACCTCCATTCATCATACGGGCCTTAATTTTTGGAGTTACCTGTGATAAAAAAAAATTGAATAAGTTTGACATCATTGAATCATATTGAAAATAATTTAAGTAAGGTATAAATATAATTACTTCTCCCAATCTTTTTTCTCTTTCTGGTCCATGGGGCATTTTACGTAGGCTCGGAGGAACATACCAGAAGCACACGTTTGTTAATTCCGGCTATATTTATTACAATTATTTGTATTAGAATTCGAAGGGTTAACATCATTTAAAAAATAATACAATGGCTCATATAGAAAATGGATTTATTACCTGCAATATCAAGTGGAATTCATCCTTGCGCTGCTTTATACGTTTCACCATATAACTGTGAAAAACTAAATTGTTAATATATCTACTGATACATCTTACTAAAATAATATTACTACTGTACTTACTCAGTCAGTTCGAACATTCTGTCTATCATTTGCTCGTAACCTGCATCACCCTAATTGAACGAGATTCAAGTATAGTTTGGTGATTAAAAAATGACATTTTTTTTTGTAATACTAATATATTTACCTTGGATCTCCAACTTAACCACAACTTGAAGATGTCATTATGACGACCACATTGAATAACTTTATCGCCGGTATCAAAACTGACGTCATAATGTTTGTCTTGTTGAAACAAATAATCAGCACTCAGCTGGTTACAGCTAAAAAGCAGGCCCTGTTGGTAGACACACAAAAAAAATTGTAAATTTTTAGGTTTTCAAATAATAAAAAAATATTGCATTTTATTTAAAGCCTCATTCATCTATCTCAACATCAATGCATTAATTCAATAGCACAATTTGAAAAACATTGTGAGATTTTATGATAGTTTTAAAATAACACCAAGTTAAACCTGGTAAAGTGACCACCTCCTGCATAGAGACCACATTTCATAAATTGGTTTTAGTGCATGCATGTTTTCCTTCATAAAATGCCCTGTATATTGACCACCTGTATACAGTCTCTGGCTAATTAAAATAAATTAACGAGATCGTTTCGAGCCTCCGTAAGAACACACAAGCAGGACTCCGTCCATATGCTAATTTCCTTTTAATTTTTAAATGCTTGTGAGGAGTCAAGGCTGCTATTTTAATGTCGGTTTTGTGACAGTTTGATGTTAAATATAAGTGACAAATACATTGGAACAAGTTTGTGAACTGTACAGAACTTTGTGGGACAAAAACGCGAAAACAACATAAAATTGATTCCAGGATTGATTTCCGGCATATTGAATATTAAGCTTACACATAAAGAACAAAGGTAAGAATCATACCAATTTTTTATATTACGCAAGTTTAATTAATCGCATATTTTGGTATAACACTATAATTTATTTCTATGTTGTTGTTAATTATGTTAATTAATGTTAATACAGTAGTATGTTGCCATGAAGCTTATGAAGGATTTATCAACAATTTTATGTTCATATCGTTTAATTAGAAATATATTCAAATTGTTGTGAATGGCAATGAGTATGGCATGGCCTTGAAATGCAGCGTTTTGATTGGGCAATCTGAAATTCCCGCTACCGTGAATCCAATTGAACGCTGCATTTCAGACCATGCATCCATGCTATAGTCCATGCTCCACGCTGTTAAGGTAAAAACAACGTAGATCATGGAGCATGGCATGGCCTTGAAATGCAGCTTTTCAATTGGGCAATCGTAAATTCCCGCCATCGGGAAACCAACCGAAACGCTGCATTTCAAGGCCATGCTATTCATTTTATTCCATGCTATTCTATATGCTCTACGCTGTTTTTACCTTTATTTAGCATAGCATGATGAAAGGCATTATCTTACATGCAGCTTTCCGATTGGTTTCCCGTTGGCGGGATTTTCCGCTTGCCCAATCGGAATGCTGCATTCAGATCATGACATGCTTCATGCTATTTCATGCATGAAGCATGCCATTCATGCACGTCTGGGTATATTCAAATATATTCGATATGATAATTTGTTAGACTTACATCTTCTTTAAAATGTATAGTTGAACATTGCAACAAACATCCCATTAGTTTGTGAGGATTCCACGTCACAGAGTCTGCTCTGTAATTCGCAAAAAGTAAATAATGTTAATATTACTTGACTAAATTGGGATAACGAGATCTATCTTAATTAAAATCATGACCATCTTTCTTCATGCTTAACGTAATAGGTATTTAGAGGATTTGTATAACAACGCATTCTAAAATGCAAGGTGCGTGTTAACTGCAAAATTAGCTACCTAATCTTTTAAAGGTCAAGTATGAATCTTGTTCACCTTTCTATGCCATCCAAAAGATGACGATGTTTTCGGGATAACAAAGCACCACCACCCCATGCAGCCTGTGAATAAGCCATTCGTTTATTAAGTTGCATCACAGTAAGTTCGAAGCCATCAGCACCAAACTTACATCAATATGCAACCACATGCCATATTTGTCGCAAATGTCAGCCAATGCATGAATGGGATCGAAGGCTCCCATCACTGTGGTTCCACAAGTGCAGTTCACAAAGAACGGCTTATTGCCTTTACGAATTTCTTCCAAAACCGATTTCTCTAATTCTTCAGGAATAATTTTTCCTCTGAAAACCAAATTTAAGAACGTTATTAAGGTTTTAAGTTACACTGATTTTAAGAAAACGTAAACTTCTAACTTGAAGCATTTTCTATGCAAACAATACACTTTTAAAACAGCTTTAAACTCAAATCTAATTTCTATCTACCTTGCATCACACTTCAAATGAATTACATTGTCAGCTCCAAAACCCATCACCATTCCAGCTCCTTTGATGGAGTAATGACTCTGTAATGACATTTGCAACAGTTTCATTGCATGCTATACTTAATCAAAATGATATTTATTTATCCATGCTAAAATGAGGAATGTATAATCATTACATGTTCCGATGTGTACATAATTAGCTGTGGCACGACGGAGTTGCCCTTTTGTTTACACTGAGGGAACATTTTATGACGAGCCGCCATCGTAGCATACAGATTTGAGATGGAACCACCTACGAAAAAAAAAATCCATAACCATTTGAAGAGGTTCTACTTTTAACGGATTTCTTGCTGGAATGTTACCCTGTTTTAAAAATCATCTACATGTATATTGCCAATTTAGGTTTCATATTCAGTAACCATCTGGGTTATTGAACTTCTTAAATGGTTTAAGAGGGTTGCACACCAGAATAAGCCTTTTTTTCTAAATTATTTTTTGTCATTTTAGAAACTGATAAGAACAAATGTAATGTACGAGGAACTAGCATAAATATTCTATTATTTGTTTATTTTTTTTTTGTGTTTTTGTATATGTATATTATAGTTCATGGAAATATGTCCGTAAAGTTTACCAAACCCTCTACAATTATAAGACATATTTCCATGAAATGGAATATATATGTACATATAGACTTTCTACATAAACAAAAAATTTAAACAAATAATAGAATATTTAGGCTAGGTCCTCGTACATTTTATTTGTTCCTAACAGTTTCCAAAAGTAAATTAAAATATAATTTGGAAAAAAAGGCTTATATTCTGGTATCCAATCTCGATCAATGTCTGGTCACAGATGGGACTGCTTTAAGCCCAGCTGGAGCATTGGCAGGGAAGGGTTCACGAAATTTTTCAATTATTGTTGCATACTTGCTGTTGTTTTTACATATTATTTGCTTTATATGCTGCATATAATATGTAAAAACAACAGCAAGTATGCAACAATAAATGAAAAATTTCATGAACCCTTCCCTGCCAATGAACCAGCTGGGCTTAAAGCAGTATTTCAAGACCTTGTTAGCCTTTCTCAAAACCATGTATTCCAGAAAATATATTGTTAAAACATTCACATTTTTAAAAGGTGATTCGTTACCTGGAGCCAAAATGCTGTCTCCTTTGTGAAAACCGATGATTTCTCGCATCTTCTTCAAGACTATTTGTTCCATTAAAATGAAAACTGGAGCTATTTCATAAGTAAACCTGTAGACGAAAAAGGACAAGTTTTTCACCATCAGAGTAATTGACTGTGGCCAGATTAAGAAACTGTCAATGAAGTCTTTTTAATTATTTCAAATGTCATCTATAATAATTCAACGACCGGGTTCTTCATATACAGGTCCTTCATATTTAACCATTTGTTCATTTTGGTATTCAGTTATCCAATGCCAATTTCATTCATTGCATTTTCCCCTCCGTCAAATTAAAAAAAAAATGGTTAAAAATGATGAGGAAATCGAGAAATCCATTTCGCGGCTGGTTGAAAATCTCCTGAGATCCATTGTAATTTTTGTAGGATTTTGGTTTGAAATTTACAATCTGGATTTACAAAGTTTTCGAATCCAATCCATCTGAACATAAATATCGCATTACGCGTCGCCGCGATATCCTTAACTTTCAATGCTCGCTGACTATACATTATATGCTGCAAACGATGAAGAATGGACTTTTGAAGAACTTCCTCCTGATGGAGAACTCGATAAGGGACATATTCGCCATACGCCATTCTCAAAAGCATGCCAACCCAATGCAAGTGATGGCAACCATTCCCATTTGTAAGTTGGAGGATTTGCAAATAATCCCGCGATTTATGTGTTTTCCGAATGGAAATCACGGCCCAATTTGGGTGCAGTCAGGCTTGCTGTCATGGCCCGGTGCTGATCGAGGTTCGAGTGGGAAGGATATGCCTGATTCCGTCAGATTCAGGAAGAGGGCTAGCTAGGCCAAAGTGGGGGATGAGGGGGAGATAAAACGCACGGCCCATTCGCTAAAGAGGCTACTTTAGTGAAGGAAATGAGTCAAATGGCAAGGTTTGTGGCAGACTGCTGCTGGGGGACTACCTTGTATATGTGGTTGGAAGGGGAGAGTGTCGAAATGGCAACCCCCGCCTCCCACACACAATCATCCTGCACACCTTGGTATTTTAGATCGAACATTTCGTTGAAAGGGTACTCAACTTGAAGCACTTGTGCATGGAATCAATTAGAAAAAAACGTTGTTCAATTAGAAAATGCATGCAAGTGACAGTGCCGATGTGTAACCTTTGCACCAGTTCGTAACGTGGTCATGGTGCATTGTCTTTAAACATACATGTGCGTGTATTTCAGCTCATGGCACACTAAAATAGGCCCTATATACACTAGAGTTAAATTGTCGCGGCATATCAATTGAAAACTATAAACTGATATCGAAGTCAAGCCTCATTCCAGAGGCATTTTAATTGTTTGGGTATATCATATAAAAAATTTATCCCAAGAAAATTGTATCTGCCATTTCTAAAACTGCAGTACTTGCTGGATATAGTGTTTAATTTCACTGCTAAAGTAATATCCCTCAATATTGAGATTTAGGTCTGCATGATTTGTCGATTTATTCCAATGCTTAACTAACCTATGGAATTCATGTATTTTTGGTATACTTACATGTTGGTATTGGCAGTAGCAGTCACCCATTCTCCAGCTAGGGAGACAGTCTCGAGTCCACTAGAAAGTTGGTTAAAAAAGTGTGGATGACCTGTAACGAACAAAATAGGCCTCATAAAATGTATGTCGAGATGATACGTATACTCGAATAACCCCACCCCCCCTGGTTTATTTAAAAGTAAGGAACATTGATTCGGGGTTTATTAGAGACCAAGGTTCATTGTTTTTATTCCCTCGAAGTTGATATCAATACATTATAAAGGACAAAAACTTACACGAAAAACGGTATTTTACTTAATTGTCTGATATATCGGGAAACACCCGGGGTTAATTCGAACCCGAGGATTATTCGAGGCCGGATTTTAATCGAGCATTTACGGTATAAGACCTTCTTCCCACCAACGTTGATGAAAACTTTTTCGTGTTAATTTACACCGCAGAACTCAGTTAAACTGGTCACATGACCTATAGTATACAGGGCACAGTATACTATAGGTCATGTGACCAGTTTGGTGTGAATCAGGTGTTAGCATTTCTAATTTGTATCATCTTTTTAGCTTTTTTTAACATAAAGGTTGTTTTTGTCAATAAAAAATTTAGATGCTATTACAGGTAATGCCAATACATGTATAATATGTACATGCATTTGCAATTCGGTGATAAAGGGTTTCAACTTCCCTATTCTGCCTTATTTAAGGTTTAGTTCCAATGCAATAGATAATTTTGGAAATGTATAATCGCCCCAATTTTAAAACTGTCAACTTTCTACAAAAAACTTGAATCGATTTGCAGATTTACTGCCAATACGATAGTTTTAAAAATATTGAGGCCTTCAGTTTTGATCTGACCATCCTACACTATGGGTTGGATATGAAATGACTAAATCCATCATCAGTTTCATGGATCAAATTGCATGCGTGAAAACAACTCCAAATTGTGAATTCGTTTTGAAAAATTAACATTTTCGATTTTGAAGGATTATATATCCGAGCATATGCTCGCGAGCAATTGTGACTCAACGGTTCTCAAAAAATCCCCGTTAATAGGAGGTTGGCGGATCGATGGGAATAACGCTGGATTAAATACACATCTCAAGTTTGCTCGCCACCCGGTAATTGATTCTGAGGCGCCTGATTGATTTCTCTTTGTTGCAATCCAAATTGAAAACCAAACAATCTTTTTGCAATCCGGATTAATATAAGTGGAAATATCAGCTGTGGGCTGGCGGGTGTAGCGAGGGATGTTTTAGATGAAAAGGACCCTCTTTACAGCAAAATACCCTTTTTCTGTCCGAAGCCCTTCTTGCTTATATATCGTGTAATTTATTAAAACACGGTCGAGGCAATCGTAAAATATGGAAGGAGACAGCTGGGGCGCAAAATCAGGTTGTCATTGAAGCACAATAGGAGGAGGGGGGGATATGTCAACCCGGCATTCCAACAACGAATACCCGGGATGAAAATCATTCACTGTATATCAAAAATTAGCTTTTCGTGCGAAAACAACACGGCTGTTCATGTCGTGGAATGCGACTAAATCACCCTTTGTTTTCTTGCTATAGGGTAATGTTGTAATTTGTAGCTTGCAAAGGCTTTTTAGAAAAAAAAAACCCATTCCGCTTCTTTTGTGGTCTTGTGCTATTAAATGCACACTGCAGAAACATGTCGGCCAGAGAATGTATAATTAAAATTTTTCATTCCACCCCTCTGCTTGCTATTCTACGAAGATTTTTTAAGCTTGTGCTATAGAAGTGGAAAAGTTTCAACCAATAGAAACATGATAAGAAGTTTAAAAAAAAATTACGAGAAAAGCTCAGCTATACTCTGGAGCCATGCACATTGCACTCATGACCAATAGCATATATGCCACTTTGGGGACGTTTAGGGCAGGGATACTCTAAATTATAGTCATCATTTCGAAATTAATGTTTTTACAGCAACGTGATGCTCTTTTACTGATGCATTTAAATTTCATGAGGTTTTATACGACTTTGAATAGTTACCCTGGTACAAAATTTCATTGAAAAGAATACTGCGAATTCTATTGGTCTTATTAATTGGTTTCTATCATTCTTTTGACTTTTTATTGATTTGTGTTTGCTGGAACATTTGAAAATAAATTAAAACAGTTGAATCCAATAGAATTTATTCATGATTCTATCGTCAACAATAGAAACTATTTTGCCAAAAAAACAATAGAAATAAATTGGCCTAATAACAATAAAAAATTTGACCTGGGAAATATCTACTTGATTATCAATACATTTTTCTAAAAAATAAAATTTACAATATTGGTCACTGTATACAGGTGGACACCAAACAGAAAACTATATGAGAACGAGCTATTTTTATAATTTATAAGGTATAAATTTATAATTTATAAACTAAGCACTGAAAAACTTAAATAAGATTAGACCAGATTTGCACAAATTTACTCTAGCGAGTGTGTTACTACAATACAAAGAATGTTTATAATGGAAATTTTATGAAAAGTGGTCCCCATAAATAGATGGTCACTTTCCCAGGTTTTACTGTATATTTTTTATATTTTAATTAATATTAAATATTACTATAATATTTAAGTTTACTAGATGTTAAACTTCTATATTTCTTTCTGTGGCGTATACATAGCATGCAAATGAAAGGAAGAGTATGTCATAATTATGTCACATGGATGCTACATTTTACTCACGTGCACTGTGCATATGTTTTGAGCATTGAGCTTCGAGTGACATTTTTCAATGCAATTTTATTTATTTAAAATCTTTCGAATTTTTTTTCAGCAATAAATTCAAATGTATAGATTCATTTTATTCATGCGGGCCAACACGGAGGATATAGAGATGGAGGCAACCCCTTGAAGTTTTAATTAAAAATAGTCCGGTATACTAAGATTCACTTTGGATCCCAGAAAATCGATGAATACCGTCCTCCGTATTGTAATTATGGTTTAATGGCGTGTAAAATATTCTTATTAGACACTTAAAATCTAGCATTTTAGGCCTACTAACATGAAAAAGCCTGACAAGGAAAATGTGCGACGCTCATTTTAATTGCAGGACTCTTTTTTTTACGTGCCTTTTGCTACCCCTGATGATGTAGGAGAAGTCAGCTGTCAACGTTCAATATCTATCTCTGGATACAAATTGAAAATCTGCTTCTGGCTATGTGTTAGAGGATAAAAGGCTGTGAATTGAGCATTCTGGGATCTCACAAATGTATCTGGGGAGCCGAAGTGCATTTTTCTCCTTCACAGCGCTCATCATCGTGGGAACTAACAATACTAATCGTCACCTGATGTTGTTTGGAAATCACTCTTCAGTTAAATCTGGACTAAGTCGATGATCAATTAATCACCATGCACACTGGCGGTGTAGGCTCTCCTTCATTCCCTTCCACTTCTCTCATTCTTCAAAGTTTTCTTAAGGGATTTTGCCTCAACAATGCACCCCTATAGATATAAAGGTTGCGTAGATTTTATAGGGGCCTCATGCTTTTGCTTCTTATAGAAAACTTCCCTTTTTTTTCTGAGGATTAAAATCATTGAAGTTGAAAACAGCTCACTAAAGAGAATTCGATTTATGTCGTCGGTTTATTCGATCCATTTCTTTAATTCCATTGTTTCTAAAACGGGTATTTTTTGTCCAAACCCGCCACCCCCCCCTGGTCGAAATAAATATACTGATATCAGTAAATTCTATGGGAATATTAGTATACACAAACTGATAACAGTCTGACCTATACTGGTATCAATACAGCATAGTGACATCAGTAGGCAATGTTTGACTGACACTAGTGTAACCCATACCAATATCAGTATGAGCTAGACTCACATCAGTATACTACCATACTGACATCAGTGTCACAATTATCAAAATAAAACTGATTACTGATATCAGTATATTTATTTCGCCCAGGGACACGCATGCATGGGGCTCAAAACTGTTTTGCACCTCAAATTTGATTTATTCCACGTTAGCTTAACTTTAGTACTAGTTAACTGTAGTTTATATGTAAAGCGTGTATCGGTATGGGACATGTAAAAAAGGACTTGGGTCTACACGCATGCATGTATAACGCAGCGTAGGTCGCGCCTTATTTGGACGAAAATAAACATTATTTTTAAAAGATTCCAAACATGCCATCCCAAAGCGACAATTTCCATAGTCCCATAACAAAATCTTATAAATCTTATTGAATTGAGGGGACCTTTAAGTGAGACCAATAGGACAAGCAATGGGACCTAATGGGAATCCATTGCCTAAAGAATTTTTTCAGGGACTATATGCGAAAGGTAGTATCTTATGGAACCTTATAAGATCCCATATGGGAAGACCATACTTCATATTCCATAGTCCCACAAAATATCCCTTAGACAATGGATTCACATTAGGTCCCATTACTTGTCTTCAGATTACCTGTCTGTTTCAGACAGGTGCATATGTAGACATGGGTCTTAAGTCGGGACCGGTACAGTTTATGCTTTTAGAGAGGATATTCTTATACACAAAATGCTTTTAAACAGGTTCTACTGTATATAGCACATTCACTTCACATCTTTGTATATCAACGTTTCAGGAGGCTAACGTAGGTCCATGGCTGTTTAATTTCTTCGACAAAATTATGCGTTAGGCTTCATGCATTACGAAATGCAAAGTCGTAAAAATGCATATACATGCATGTACAAGTATGTCTTATACATGCAAATTAATGGTATTGGAAATGCTATAATGTTGAGATTAATAACTCCGGAAATGTTTGAACTATTAGCTGCTTAATATATCACGAGTATGCAAATTGTTGTGTATGGAAAACAATATTATGGTATTTGAAAACCCTGATGTATACTCTCATGCATGCCTCACGTCAAATAATAGATTCATGACCATGCATGCATGCATGCATTGTTCATATATGCCTACCTGTTTTCACTTGATATTTGAAAGTTTCGGAAATATCCTTTAGCAGTGTTTTCAAAGGCAGTGGTTGGTCTTGTAGGTCTAAATCTAAGATCTTTTTTAGCTCTTCAGGATGATGAAAGTCGAGGATCTTGCTGTTGCGGTCGTTAGTGTCCTCGACGAAATCCAACATAATATCAGTCACACGTTGAAGAAATTCGCGGGTTTCTTTCGCAGCATGGCGATTTGCAGGCTGGAGATCTGTAAAATTTCAAATTAACATCAAATTAGTTAAAGCCTATAGACTAGTCAAAATTGGATCCACTTTTTAAAATATAGGCAACACAATTTGGGCATTATACCAAAAGAACGCTTACACTATCTGCAAATTAAAATATCTTAGATGAAGATGCCCTAGAAATAAGATGCAAAATTACATCTATCTCTCCATTTTTTTATTAAAATAAGTTGTACTTTTTTAGAAAATTAGATAATGTATAAAACAAAAATAAATGAGAAAGTTAAACCTTGATTTAAAAAAAGTTTGTGAAAATGCATCAATTAATCTTATTTCATAAACAATTTCTAAGATATTTTAATTTCCAGTGTGGATAATTTTAGTTTTTATAATGGGATTATGATTTAAAAAATTTCATATAATAAGTTTGTAATAATGCATCAATTAATCTTATTTCATAAACAATTTCTAAGATATTTTAATTTCCAGTGTGGATAATTCTAGTTTTTATAATGGGCTATACATATAGATTTAAAAAATTTCATATACATGTATTAATTTTAGCATTGTCTATTGACCAAACCTGAATCCGATCACCAAAAGCCAATATAGGATATTTTTTGTTGGATCCATAGGCCTACGATTCGGAGTGAATAAGGGCATCGTTCATATAACCATTGTTATGGATAAGGTTAAATTAAAAGTTGCAAGATCTTAATTATATGGCGGTGGTATTTTTGCCACCAATAACCCATTGAAAATATGAACAGGCGGAAAAATTGGCTGTATAGATATGACAGAAGGCTATTAAACGTAATGAATGTTAATTGCTCTTCATGCGATTTACATCGTTGATCACGAATCAAAACTTTTAATTTTTTGCATAAAATTAGCAATTATTCCCAGCAGCGCAGTTGTCTTGCCACATATGGGCAAGCCTTTCAATGACGACTAAAATCCCCTTTTGAAGGGGTAAATAAATTTGACGTTATTCTCCACTCTTGGCTTCTGGATGCAGTGCCTGTTTGCCTATTGATAGGGGGACTCTCGTTCTTTATAAACGAGGGTTTGGGGTTGAAAAGAGAGGGTCTAGCGAGCACGGGAGGGTTTGTGCAGTGTTAAAGGGTCTTGCATCTATCCCCATCCATGCATGGCTGGCTCTAAATTGATGCGCTGTACAGCGATACAAAGTGGAAATTGATTACTAACTCCTCATCACCTTAAAGGTTGATTTCCTGCTGGTAAACGTTGCTAAACATCGTCTTTCCAACGAGGGATAACGTATAAATGGAGGGCTGAGAGTGGGGCCGAAATTAGCAGACTTATTTTTATATTTTTGCGAGGATTAATTTTGCCAAATCAGTAGAAAATAATAATTTTTATATTTAATATTAGCCTAGTTGCGCTTACGGGGCGAATCTTAGTCCATTTATAGACAAATTCGGCTTAATTCGTAGTGACGGAGGCTGAGAGGAGCCTCCGTTACTACGAATTTAGATGAAGCACTGGTACAATATAATTATTGGTGCCACAATATGCAGAATGGTAGCTATAGCTAAGTCTCTACCTTGAATGCACCTAATATGAATCGAGAGCGCGTTAATTGACATTATCACGAATGACCTTTTCAAACGATTGCATTATTTTTGCATTGTTGTGTGTTGAATTTTAAAGGAAATTAAAATAATTACACATTTATCCGAAAAAATTGTCAACGTTATCAATTAAAGAGATTACTTTAAAACATTACAGATTAGAAATTACAGAAATTCGCGAAAGCATTTGTGTTATCTGATCCATAGATCTATAAAAGAATATGATTTTAATGTCTTCCATAGATTTTTAAATCAAATTTCAATTTATCAAAATAATTTTTTTTCCTCTAAAATTTGCATCACCGTTACCAACACGATTACTTTAAAACATTACATTACAAAGAAAATTTACAAAATCGGTTGTTATATAATTTTATATGGTTTTATTGTAAGTTAAAAAAGAGTTTGAAAGGGCGAAAAGCTAAGAAGATAGTACATTTCTTTGTAAAGTTGCAAACTCCATCTCGTGGAAAGAGATTGTAATTTTTGGTTCCGTGAAATTGCATTACTTTCTCGGGTATTGGATTCCATTTCGTGGGAATAAACGCAGCTCCGGCTTAATAAAGGGCAATCTCGGGCCTAAGTCCCTTACTTAAAGATTGCAATTGAATCCTGTTTAGGATGTCGCGGTTGACCTAATCCTAATTGGATCAGACTATTGCTTGCTTAAGTTTCCCCTGGATCCAGACCGGTATACTTGTATTGTTACAGCAAGGATAAGGCTCAAACGTTGACCACGATGGGCACTGACAAATAATGCAGAATTTCATTCTAAAACATTTTCACCGATAATTGAAATCCATAAACGGACAGTGTTATCGCCGCAATGCAGACTATATATATGGACTGCTGAAACATTCAAAAATCCTTGATGTGGCGTCTCTCTAGAGAATGGGTCCCTTAGGCCTTTGTGAAGCAAACCCTATCTTTTTTTCCAGGTGTCGAAATGTATATGTGCTACCGAGCAGACCGTCTTAAACGACGATTTGTGTTTACTGTGGATGGGAATTCCCATTGGTTGTTTTTCAACCTATTATCAGGATGATGAATATGCACAAGGACTTATTTATCGACCCGACAAACACGATGTACCATAATTGTTTTATTTTGAAATAATTATATAAGACCTTCAGATAAATGCAAGGGCCTACTTGAATAAATCTTAAAACGTCGCATGAGTTGTATTTTGAAAAACCTTTGAAATGAAATTTAGCGTAAAATCCCTTATTGTTATACAGTGGTAATCACAAGAAACCATTTTGCTATCAGTGATTGCCCACCTTCAGGGGTTATTTATTCAAAATCTTCAGTTAACTTGCACATTACTTTTAATTCCCAAGTAAGTTTTGATAAAAACATGAGAATAACTATGTTTATGTTGTTAGTGTGCATAAATGCATAAAAGCTACATAAACAAATTACATTTATGTGAAAATGCAGAGTTGATTAACTAAAAAATTAGTGCAAAATAATGTTACTTTTAGAATCCCTGGAGTAACGCCGAAGCAGCAATAAAGGAATATATACATAATGAAATTTATTTACATATTTCAGAAATATTTGTTCAGTGAAATTTCCTAAAGGTGACCACCCAATAAAATGGCTAAAATCGGACACTGTATATAGGTGGTCACAATACAGAGAATTTTTATGAAAGAAAACTTACATGTATGCACTAAAATCAAGTTATGAAAAGTGCAGGTCACTATATAGGTATAAATAGGTCATGCATGATTAACAACAACTTGTAACCCATTTTCAAATTTAATTTAGATTAATAATGTATGTACATGTACGTCTATGTAGGTCCAAACCTAAGCCTTTTAAATTTTATAACTGGTTGAAAGTTTCCACACGTGAACTAATGTTTAATAAGATTTACATGGCTGATTAATTAAACGAATTGACATTTGCTTTAGCTAATCTACTTCATCGACGTTATTTGTGACTTGGAAAGGGCAAAAAATCATTAAAATCCGCCCGAAGAGCAATACCCCCTAAGCTTCCGTAGATGTTGCTACCTAAATATGTTACGAGGATGTGTCTTGAGGATACTCCAGACTGTTACCAAAGGCCCTTCAAATTTGAAGTGAAATCAAGGGGAAGAAATTGGAATGACAAGAGACGCGCAATAGCATTGTCGCTCCCTCACGGTCATTTAAATCTCGACGTAATCCTGCACAGCTATTTAATTGCTATCTGGTGCCTATGCATGTACGGAGACTTAAGCTTGGCTAGGGTTAAAAGCAGGGGAAAGAGGAATTACGAAGGAACATCAATCGTTAATTCCTCATTAATTAGAGATTGGTGAAACCGCTTTTTATTTGTATTTAGTTACCGTACTTGGCGAAACCTGCTACGGGAAAACTATTTTCGATATAATCAGGGCAATTAATTTGTGCACCTTAGGGATTGTTCCGCGTCATTATGGTAGAAAACAAGCCCCCTGGCACGAACAGTTTATACACCCAAATAATTAGTATCCGGCATAAGATGATACTAGATCTACATGGCAAACATTAATGTGAATTTATTATGGATTATATCATGGGATGTTCGTAGGTAGATCTATACTGAGGCATGTTTTTACAATATATTTTCGAACACCAGAAATTAGATTTTTACCAAATGCTGGGGAGAGTTTACACACTAAATCTGCTTACGGAATTATTTTTAAGTATTTAGACTACCCCTTAAGATATTAGCTTTTAATCACTGAAAATTAGAATCTTTAGACATAAGGATGATCTTTGTCTCTGACCTACGACATCGAATTGTTGTTTTTTATAAACAGCCATTTTGTATTGTGGGATAGTGAATGGGCTTGCCGAACCGTTCGTTATATATCGAGCGGTTCGTTATACTGAGAGGCTCGTTATACTGAGAGGCTAATACATTATGTGTAATACATACATGTATGTATTTTATTCCAATCTTTACTGCAATTTTGTCTGTTCATTTCGGATTTTTACTATTTTATGTAGAAATTTGTTTAATTTACACATGTAATTTAATAAACTATTCGTAAATTTTAACAAAACGTCTTTCATGTAAATTGCAGGAAATGCGTTGGCACTGCATAGCGTAACAAATTAAATCCAACCATAATCGTCGTTACAACACTAAATTGAGTAGGTACATGAAGATATGCGGCATATTATATTTTCAATCTTAATTAATGATATTTGGGCTTATTTAATCATTCACTTTGGAATTCAAAGGGCTTAAAATAGTATTTTATTTCGCCTGATACCAAAATCCATTTTCAAGGATTAGTTTTTTATGATTAATACAAGCTCTTGATGTATTATGCTACAATGTGTAATTTTAGTGATACGAGTCCACAAAGGTAAATCTATAACATTGTTGAGTTTATTTCAGATGAAAGTTATTTACAGCGTTTATTTTCGTATGTATTTTGTAAATTTAGATAACTTCTGACAAACAAGATGATACCGGTACATGGAATGCCAAAAAAATGACTTATGATTCAATATACCAATTCACATAAATTTCACAAAAGGTCTATGTAGACTTATCGTATCGGAATTTATTGAACTAACTCATCAATTTTTCTAGAGGATGCATTGGTTGTTACCAGATGACCATTTGTTACACTGAGACATATATTTATTGTAGCCTACATTGAGACGTTGCGAAAAGATTCAATCCCTAAAAATAATTACAAAATCCTGTTTATTATGTAATGTACATGATTGGCCATTTGAGTAGTTTGATTTTTAAGTAGGCTTACATGTGTATATTGTTTTTCAAATGTACATGTACAAGTACATGGAGATCATGAAATGTTATTAGTTTAATCCTTTATTTACCACTATATAGTCATTATGTATATGAAAGATACAGTGCATTATATATATGTGAACAGCAGAGTTAGTGATGATTTTGGAGAAAGAAATAGTGGTTATTGGTTTGACTGCCACTTATAAGTTAGAAATCACTGCTAGCACCAATGACATACAGGAAGAAAATCTGATGATTTTACTATTGCTTATTGATACATTTTCGTAAATATATATGTATCTAGTATTTTAACAACAACTCCTATCATCGATACATTAGTCGATGACATAGAGGGCCTACATTACATGTATGTATTGGAAAGTTAAAAGACCTTTGTCAAATTGATTTTTTTATTTTGAACTAAAATTAGGAATCACTTATTTTGATTAACCTAATGAGCTTTGGAAATAATTTAATAATTTCAGATGCATTTGTGAAAAATGAAGTGGCAAAATTGTATGGGCCCTTCATGCATGTTGGAATGTCAACGGGTTAAGACCAAACATGTATCCTGAAATTGCATGAAGAATATATGATCATTTTTAAATGAAAAAAGTCAAAATTGTATAGTAAACGGCAGTGGTGTATATCAGTGACCAAAACATATAAGCTTTGGAAACAAACTCCATTCAATAATACGAGCTCGTATACATACAACTTCATAAGCGAGGCTATGCATGACGGAAGTTTCCTGACAAATCACAAATGAAAAGTATTCGACTTATTTATTCTGAATTTTATTAATAACAATTTTAATATCGATGAAACGTATTCGACGTAGTTCCTTTGACATTCAACTTATACCATAGGTTGAACTTTAAACATTCTGTATTTGTTGAGTTTAGGAGAAGATGTTAGCTGAGGTGCTTAAGATTTATAAGGTTCTTATACTTGCAAATTTAAATATTGGTAAGCAATTATTAGGATAAGTCATCGATTGAAAGTTGAATTCGAAAAAGTCATATACGAGTTGATATATAAATTAACTCTTTTATTTAAATAAGTCAAAAGACGAGTTGAACTACTATTACAATATTAGGAAAAACGATGCCAACGTAGGGTATGTATTCATATCTTATTTATATCTCATTTATTAAAGCTTTTATTCAAATTTAATTGATCATGAACTTAAAATGAATTTATATAATTGGTCTTCAATATCCGTCCCCATGCATGCACATTTTCAAGGATTGAATTGGAAACATTGCATTTGTTAAAGAAATTCTAAAAACAACTCTGAATGGATACAAAATTGTAAATATATTTTATCAAACAAGAGCATCTTTATAAGTTTTTTTACCAACTAAGTCAGGCTTGGCTTAGAAATAATGCTTCCCGTCTGGCGTTTCCGATTTCCGTTATTTTTTTGTAAAAATTGTTAAAAATCGTGTAAAAATCGACCATGAACATCTTGTTTTCTCCGTTATGATTTGTAGATGATGCAAAGACAACTTTTTACCATTGCTGGTATTTGCTTTAAGAGCCAGCGCAAGGTATAGCATAACTTTAATGGGTAACTCGTTAATTAATGATGCTGGATTTAGTGCAGGTGGTTCCGATAAAATTCAACGTCATGTCACAAAAACTCCAACGCTATAGGCAAATTTCAGTTTTTCGACAATTGCACGAGAAATTGATAAACAAATCTAAGTTTCTCAGGAAAAAAAAAAGTTTTGACTAACATTGCGAGCATAGGGAAAAAGTTGATGTCGTACCTTTGTAAGTGAGATTTTCGATGTTGTTGGTTACGGCATTGCCTTTCTTGGCGTCCATTTCGGTGGTTTTTGGGGTGTTTGGGGTCCGCTCTGTTCGTGGATGTTTCTCCTCCGTCGGTGCACAATCTTCTTCTCCCACAGCCAGAAGCTTGTACGCGCAGGCGCCTCCACTAGCTACCACTCACTGCACATTCCCACGCAGCAGCCATCTTCTTCCCCCTTGGACGCTAGGTGGCGTGGCTCTGGAACGATAATAGGAGTAAAAAAGGTGAAATTTCGTTGGCTTGTTGGCAAGGTGACCTTTTCTGAACTGAAACGATCCGAGGTTAGGCATGAATACGCCTACTAAAATGGATGAAAATTGTGCGCTGTCTTCCGCACATCCTCATGGGTAATTTTGGCAATTTTGCTCCAGACTGTAGACTGTCTCGAACCAAGACAACCCCAGACAACGTGTCTCTGGAATTCCTGTTCTGACTTGCAAAGTTAATGACAGCTAGTCATATATGTAACAAAAGGTACATGATATACTGAATAATGTAACAAAAGGTACATGATATACTGAATAATGTAACAAAAGGTACATAATATACTGAACATGGTACTGCAATTAAAGGTACATGACATACTGAATAATGTAACAAAAGGTGCAAGATATAGTAAATAACGTAACAAAAGGTACATAATACACACTAAAACGTTGGGAAAAAATTCAACCCAATATTGAGTGCTTTATGGACATACCGACATTGGGTTATTGGGTTGAATTTAAGTGTAACAACCTAATTAATGTTCATTATTGGAAAAAGATACTGGGATCATGCAGTATTCCATGAAACAGTATCATACTGGACCATGCATTTTTTCCTATAGGGTCCAGTATGATAATAGGTTATGGAATACTGGTCCAGTAATGTATATACCCAACGTTGGGTAGATTTAACCCAACATTTGGTTGTTACACTTAAATTCAACCCAATATTGACCCCAATGTTGGCATGTCCATATATAGCACTCAATATTGGGTTGAATTTTAACCGAACGTTTTTAGTGTGACGTATATTGAATATAATGTACATGCAAAAAGTATAACGAACGAGTGTTCAATAAAAAACAGAAGTAAGCTTATACTGTTAAGGAAAACAATCATTTCTGTAGGTAAAAACTGCTAGGTTAAGGATTTATATTACCCACCTAAAGGTTATTAGAAAAAAGCAATGAAAGCCGAAAAAAATGTGTATAAAAAACAAACCTCTCGTTAGAACGAACGAATTTCCCATGCCCTTGGCTTTCTTTATATCGAGAGCCCTTCTTTGTATGTCTACATGTTCATTATATTTAATAGATTGTATTTATTATTCCCTTCCTGATTAATTTGTGGCATTTAAATGTTAACAATACGAACACTTTTTAATTGACATATATTCTATGTAATCGCTAGTCACAATATCGCCGGAATGAAACCAGGATTATTCTACAGTTTGTAATAAATGTTAAGCCAGGTTAACTTTTTGAGTTTCCATAGTACAGAGTAGTTTTGTGTTGTGGCCAGTAGTATGCACCAGTACGTATATCACCGTTCCATTCTCATCGTGGAAAGAATTGCTTTTATGACCCAGATCAGCAAGTTGACCGTTATGTTCAGCGAGGCAGATTAATACCAAGTCGTGTGACGTCATGGACAAAATTCACGTCATTCTGATAATGTACAGATTATGAAAGTCATGCCTATATACGGCGCTTAATATGCTTAAGTTGTTCTAGAGCACAAACGCTTCTGTAAAATATGCATTTTTAAGTAGAACTTAATTAGTCCTGCACTTACATACATGCAATGCAAGATAGTTAGTTTGGTGAGAGCACATATCCTTCAATTTTGTTTTAATTGCATGAAAAAAACACCTGAAATTATTTGTCTTATAGTATGGAAGTAGCCTACATGCATGCAGGGTTCCATATGCTGGTGATCCATAGATATGAATTCGGACAACAAAGCATTCTAGAAAATTACAGTATCTGAAATAAAACTTGTATTGAAGAATGATTTGAATTTATTTGGATACGCTTCACTTCTAGAGGAGAAAATTGACTTTCTCTTATCGCTTTATGTAAATTATTAGACATTTAGCTCGTATGGCATTTAGCTTCAAATGACTGGGATGGTAGTAGTCCTCTTGGGATCTACATGTAAATAATTTTGTCTTGAATAATCGACCTTCTCAATTACGTGATGTTGAATCATTTAATCGATTAAGTTTTGTTTTTTAAGTTATATGTCTGAAATAAACGAATTCCCCGATTAATCAGTATCCCAGGCAAATATAAGAAGAATCAACTACAGTGCATATAACTACATTTTTGTGGATGTTTCAAACTCCATTTCGTTCTATATTTTCTGAGTTGATTCCATTTTCAGGTTTAAACCCAAAATAGTTCGATCCACCGTCATATGAAGGCCTTAGGTCGGGGCTGTTGAACGCGTTATGATTGAGTCACAGCTGTCGACTGAAGGACCAATGCGATTTTTTTGTCTTCTTCCCTCCCCCCACCTCCCACAACTTGATTCAACGTACGGTGCCACGAAGAAAACTAATGTCGAATGCAGCATCTGTTTAGGCATTGTATAGTTGTAGCTGCATCCCCTTCCTATCCCTATAATAAGTTTGATGAGTCCGTGCATTATTCTGAGGATGACATCTCACCCCTGCAATGTCCACATTCTTCCGTAAGCCACAACGTCAACGTTATTTCAGTATTGCAGTCCCATACATTTTTATTCGACATACAATATGGATTTTGGTTTCAGGAATTTCATTAGCCTGGTAATATTTTATACGCTATGTGTAGGTTGTATGCAGTGAAAGAATGAAAAGGCTGGGATGTATTGCAGCGACACCCATTACATCCATTTAAGTTTCAGCGCCTTTGCACTTTTAAAAGTATATGGAACTTGTGATTTGGGGCTTTAATTACTATACAGTGTACGTTTTGTGGAACAAGTCGATAGTGGAGTTTTAAACTTTATTTTACTTAAAAAGTTTACTTAAACTTAGTATTTTATGGTTTAGGTAATTTGCTTAAAAGTAATATTTAACCAGAAAGTGTTTTCTACAGTAGGCCTAAGCATGACATTTCCAAGGAAACAAATAAGAAAGCAATGAATCATTTTCACTACTGGCTTCATTGACTAAAATATTTAAATCTTGTCATTTTCAGAAATTTAATTTGTACAAAAAAAAACCCCAAATTTACACAATCATATTCATGTTAAAATATGCTCGTAATTTGTACAAAATATTATGTCACGTACAAATATACATTTAATATTAATATATAGGTTATGTTATGCTGTTGACTTAATTGTTAGGCAATTAACTGATCCATTAAAAATGGATAAGTAGGATTCTATGTATTTTGTTAAATTTTGAACTACTTGACAATAATGCTGAGAAAACCGCAAGGGAGGAAAGTAGCACAAAAAAGTAATCATTACACGTTAGCCAACAAAATAAAAAAAAACTTAATTTGCTTCTTTATGTATATCCAATGATTAAATGTTTTAAAATGACCTCATCGTTTCAGTCATGTTTTTTCCCTTCTTATAATTAAATATATACACGTAGTTTTGAAATTCACAGTTTGAAAGCGTATTTTGAGTTGCCCTGTATACTTCCTGATTTCTAGACGAAAAATCCATTTCTTATCGCAAACGAAACTATCATACGACTCGGTTAGCACACCCAATTTTCAATTGCTTTCATCATATCAGCAATGTTATTGAGCGTATACGCATGCGCAGTTATGCTCCACAATCGTGGGTCCAAGAACGGTATAGACCTCATTTCCACAATCATATTTCGCCTATAGAAGGAAAAGTTTCCGTATAGATTTTTCTTTTCAAAGGCAAGTATAGCGAGAGTTCATAAAAGGGGGATGAATATACTCTTCCTCTCCCGATTATAAAAATAATTCAATTTTTGTAAGGCAGCTCTGTTTGTGTGTTTGTTATAGCCATCCTCCCTTAGATAAGGAGGGGATGAAAAGGTAGGGGAGGCAAATGATACGGGATAAATAAGTTTAACATTCAATTACATGACCACATAACCTTTTCCCCACAAATAATTACATTCGACTTCATTTTACACATCTGTCTATAGCGAATCTAGTGGATGGGTTGCTTTGGTCACATTGGAGTCGATGATCATTGTTTAGCACTAGCCAGAGTATTTGACACATGTATGTTACCATGGGTGATAATTTCATTTCAATTCTGAATCTAACTTTGATTGGATTTGAGAAGAGGTCTGATTTGCCATGATTCGAGACAAAATTCGCTATTCCGACAATTATTTTTTTATGAATTTGAGATATACATGCAGCATGTGAAATTTGAACTAAGCTAAAATGAAATTGTTCTATAAAGCCACACAATAATACCTTAGAATTTGATTTGGAAATTTGCTTACACTCTAAGAAACCAACAACACTAATAATGGTGTAATAAACAGTCACAAGTACAACTCCCATTTTGCATCGTGAAGCACCTTTAAGCACTAAAGTGTAAACCTTTAACAATGCATTTGGTACCTTAAGCCCCAGGCCACACTAGGCTGGAAACGAGCGTTTGGCTAGCCTCAAACAGGGCATCGAATTGAATTTAAATTCTGGAATTATAAAATTTGCAGATTAATATCTCGTGCGATTATTCTTTTTTTTTGGCCTGGGGCTTAAAGGTACTTCGAAATGCATTTGGTAACTTGAAACACATTTAAAAATTCTGAAAAACCCTCGGGTATTTTAGAAAAACTACTTTTTAAAAGGTGTACAGGATTACTCCACATTCTATTAGAAGCTAAGAGGTCTAGAATTTTTAGTAAAGAGTTCCATCTAGGACAAGAGTATCCAACATTATATTTTTTGCTAAGGACTAAATTATTGGTCATGACGAATATTGACCAGGGGACCAATTTTACACGTTACCATCATCCAATGCACCATTATAGAAAAATTTAAATAAAAGGTAATTTCGGCTAGAATCCCACTCCCCTCTTCTGGTAATTTCAAAAAGTAATAAGCTTTATAAAAATACTTTTATTGGATGGTGCTGCAGACCAAGCCTATAGGATTCTAGAGTTAGAAATGTGGTACTTGGAGAAGTTAATTAAACAAATGTAAAAATGGAGATTTTTGTCATAATGCATAGCAATTTATAAATGAATCAACTGCACTAAAAGCATAGATTGTTTCATAAGCATAAGGCAAATGAAATATTATTCTGAAATCGAAATAATCCCGTGATCTGTGATAGACAAATAAATGGCAATAGGCATCTTCAAAATTTTTATTTTATCCAGGTGAACATCTTTTAAATTCAGAAAGTATTCACTCTCCTACATGTAATGCATTGATTAGTGGGATTGTCAACATGCATTCTTCTTACGTGCGTCAATAACGTATTCCATTTATATAAAAAAAGCCTACAGCACATCCCATCTTTAAACGGATTCTCAGAATGACTTTTTACTTTTCCATATCGTTGCTCCGAGAGAAATAGCTGGTTTTATCTATTTGTGGGGGTATTTCCATTTGAACGCTATGCCATTCGAAGGAGGGGACCATTCTGTATATACGCAGTTTGCCGTTTATACTCCCCTCTATCATTACACACTTTCGAAATAGCCAATAGCGAACGTAGAACTCGAGGAGAAAAATCACACTGTCATTTAAAATATTCTCGCTACATTAATTGAAATAATTCTCCCCGCTCAGTTTCATTTCGTTCCCTGCTTTTATACCGTGGCTTTTACTTTCACGTCACTTGGCGCACTCACTCCCTCAGTCCCAAAGAATGCATTCCATTCCACTAATATATTTCAGGCAATTCGTCTTGTGCTAGAGAACCTATATCAAACAATTCCGAAACAGGTCATATAATTTCGAACGTAGCCTATGCAACACGAATGTTTCCCCTTACCCCTATTCTTCAGTTTGAAATCCTTGGAACATATTTGATGTTGTTTTAATGGTAACCGGTATGGTAATGGGACGTCATTTAATCCATTATAAAAATATATATTGGATAATGATATATATTTGTAAAAAATATGACGGTATTGGCAATATTAAGCAACATATTGGCATATTACATTTTTTATCACTGCAAGTTAGTAGTTGAATCTAAAGTAATTCTTAACCATTTTTTGGGACAATGATAAAAATTGGTTTTGCAAGATTTGGAAACTAATTAGTACTGTATGCTTGAAATACTGTAGCTTTTTGCATGCAAGAGGTTACCAGGCGTCATTGTCTGCCATAGTCATGTGCTTCTTTTCTCTTGCATTAATGCTTTGGGTGCTACTTCTTTTATTAAGTTTGTTTAAAAAAATGTAATGTAGAAATGAAGGTTAGATAAAGGTATACCAAGTGAAAAATTTCATTGAATGAGACCTTATTGTTTCTGAGTTTATGGAACATTCCATTGTTATCCCAATTGAAAATTATTAATATTGTTAAGTATGTTCTTATTGGGTTCTCATAATAGACTCATAACGTATTTTTAGAATTTGATCTCAGAATAGGCCTAGACTCAAAAACATTATTAAGTCATGCCACTATAGCGTCCCATAAAATACCTTTGGTATCGGGGTCTCATATTAGAAGGTTCCATAATCCCATTATTCACATAGTTTTCTCATGGGATTCCATCTTGAAATTTGTTTCCATATTTTAATAATGCTTCTTGATGGAATAGAAAAATCAAATTCCATGTAGGCCTAATAACTTGTTTTCCTGAAACCATCAATTTGATATTCTGTTTGTACTTAGTAAAACAGATAAAATGATCTATACATATTTTTAAATGATAGTACCATGGCCTGTAATTTGCTTACTAAGGTTAAATCTGATAAGCTAAATTATATAAAATTGTAAGACTACTTGGAAGTAATAATTAGGGTTTCCCATTCCGAATTCAGGCTGTTGTATAAGGCTGCCTTCTTCTAAGGTTGTAGTTTAACTGCCATTGCTATTGCTTTTCCATGTGCATATGGGGCAAAAAACGAAAGCATTAGGTGTGATTAATCGTCTCTCAGCGTCAGCTGGCCTTAATGAGTCAAAATTAATTCCGGTTACATAAAGTGCACGAACGACTGGAGAAATGCTGCAGTTTCGAGGAGGGAACAAGAGGGGGTGAACGGGACACCGATGTTACTTTCAAGTGGACCACAAATCAATACATGGGGCATTCAGAAGGCAGAGTGCTACTAGCCCTTTAAAACCAGGACCAAAGGCCTGCATACTTGCCAAAATGTGAATTGGAAATCAATAGCAAGATTTCTATTGATTTGGCACAGAAAATCGAATCGTCAGCTAGCGCTTGCATGCCCTCAGAATTGTACACTATATACACCTTTTTGAGTTGCGGGGGATTAAAGATGAGCAAAAACTTTGGGATAATTCCTAACGGTCAGTTCTCTAACTATATAACACGATTGGTGCTTTCTTTCATAATAGTATTTATGGAGAAAATAGGTTTGGGTGAAGGCATTATATTGATACAAATAATAAGGATCACCTTTGATTAACCATAATGTATTACAGTAAGACCTGTGAATAGCGAACCTCTAACGGGCGATAACTCAGTTTGCACGGATCGATTCGATATGAAACGAGAAATATGGTATACAGGGACACAGTCACGATATTACCTGCGAATAGCGATAACGGACGACCGCTGAAATACAATCAGTGATGCAAAAGAATGTCACTGATTTCTATGAAAAAAGCAACATGCAAAAAGTACATGCAGCCTACTGTACTACACGTTCCCGTGCATTATCTCTTCGAATAGCACAACTTTTGGTTTGGTCCCAGTGGTTTGCGCTATTCACAGGTGTTGTTGCATACATGTACGTAGCCTATATTTAAAAATCTATCCCATGCCGACTCTTTAAGACTTCAAAAACAGGGTGTAATGCAAAAAACTGACTATAGAAAATCTGATCTAAACATTTAATCTTTGATAGGATGTCTAATTAAATGCCAAATCGCCATAACCCATGGCAACCCATTAAGCTGAAGTTTCATGGGTACGTAGTTTTAAGTTAAGAATTAACCTTTTTTATAACTTATTTGCTCTAAATCTTTATCATTTAGAATATTTTGGTTTCGCCTTCTCATTAATCAATGTTTTTCTATGAATATCGTATGAGGTGGCTGAACGACAGATATTTTTTTTTCTTCAAAATTTCGAAATTGATTTCTTCAATACAGCCTTGTCTGTTTATGCGAAGTGACATTCATAAATTCAGTTCTGCTTCTTTTGCATATCATTGGCGCTCAATGTCGAGTTCATGAATTGGCGATAAGATTTTTCTATTACCATAAGTGGGAAGATAACTGAGGATTGAATAAAATCGCTTGCTTAAACTGCTTCTATCTAATCTAACGGTTGGTGTTTTGTCAGCATTCTCTGGAGACTGGATTTTCATCCCTTAAACGCCAATCTAGCGGTCTGAATATTAACCCCCATAGGGCACTGTAAACGGCCAGCATAATTTGACACCTCATTCATCAATTTGGCACCGTCACCCAGATTCGTTTCCTACATGTATACAGAAACAATTTACATCGCCTTAATGGCATCTGAACAAAAAAGTTATTCCCTATTCCATGCATGTCCTGCTTCTGCTAAAATGGCAGTTACATGTATATCGTGTCTGCTTTTAGTTTGCAATATGCGACGTACTATCAAGTTGCTTTCATGTTTGTTTTTTTTTTTTAAATTTAAAAAAAGAATTTAAAAAAAGTTGTATAACAGACATGGCAGGTATCAAGAGTTTCTATAATAGTGTGAACTATTTTCTTTAAAACAATAGTTAAGGAATCGTAATAGTTTCTTGTATTTTTTGTACATCAAATTCGTAAATTTTTATATTTTTGACTATTAAATATACATGTATGTAAAATGCTTTACTTAGCCTATGTTGTTAATGATTCATGACTAAATTTACGTCTTTTAATGCTCGCTACCTACATGCATAAGATATTTGATAACCCGAATTTTAAACCACAAAATATAGCCGATTTTGTAGGTCTATAACAACAATAAAGTAAAATTAATGATCCAGAAATAAATTATAGGAGAACCGACTGTAAGTTTTCTACGTTGAAATTCGTTATAGATTTACGACCCATTAATACTTATAAATCAAAGTTGCTGGCGGGTTTGCAATGATTCATCAAAGTCAGTGATATTATGTTATTAGCAATAGCTCAGTGTAGATTGGTTCAACTTTGTAATAAAGGATGAAGTTTAAATGGCACTACTACATGAAATATTTGATGTCTATAGCTTATTCTTAGAAATTGCTAAAAATTACATTTAAACAATATCCTTGTGACAATGGAAAAACAAAAAAAGGAGTTGTTGATTTTTTGTATATACAGGTACATATGTATGTCTGGAATTTGAAAGTAAAAATATTTCATTTTTAACATCAATTTTATATCAGTTTATTAACTTTATTTATTTTTATGCTAGTATATTAAATTTTTTGATGATGTGCATTAACGAACATAAACAAGAAATTTTAAATTTATTACATGGAATAATATGGACCAACCTAATTTATTTTGAATGAAGGGAATGGTTAATAAAATTTTTCGGTATTTCTTCATCATTAATTTTTCAATTTAATGATGTCATATAATTCGTTGTTAACTTCTAGTCTAATATTTTATGACTAAGTTTGAAAGAAACTTAACTTTCATCAAGTCTTGCTTCTTTGAATTACAATTTTTTAAAAATTTCAAACCTTAATTCATCATTGTCTTATACATCTCTTTTTAAAAAAAAAATTGAGCATATATAGCTCTCGTTTTCCATCTTGGTAATTTATCAGAACTCCATTAGACTAAAGTTCGTTTATCTTTTTAAGTTCTCATACATTACTTAAGAAAAAAAGGGAAAAAACTAAAGAGCAATTGGTGTGAATAAATCTATTTAATAAGACGCTTTTCCAATGCTACGTGCAATATCTGCCAGCACAGGAGCCCGACACATTTATTTCAAATGGCGAACAATATCTTCTTTCCCCATGCGAAATTTCGCTGGAAAAATCAATGCGAAGATGGGACGTGAAGGGTGGCCTAGATTCCGAGGGTCCCTGTTCCCTAATATTTTACTTCAGCGTGCATTGCGCATGCGCAGGAAGCATGCGCGCAGATGCGAAGTCTACGATTGGCTGTTTGGTCATTGACGTGGGTGGAGGCCCTACCTTTGGAAGGGCCTGTTTGCCTCCCACGTCTCATCACTCATCGGCCTCTGCGTGTTACATCCTCCACGTCGTGACAAATCAATTTCAAACTTGTGACTTTTTTGATCTCTCTGTTTCCGTAAAAAGAAAATAATTGCGCATCGTGGGCTAAGCCGTTACATCGAGAAGTCACCCTCGAAATACACCTAGAAATTGAAAGTTGACAGGCAAACATATCGGTGCATCGATTTTCTGTTGTCGTTTCTAAAACGTGTACACGCGCAATTTCTGATGGGCACGGACCATTAAACCCCACGCTAAACCGCAGGGCTTAAATTTTAGTGCCGGGCGAAGGATAACCTTAAAAAAACACTATTTGGTTCCGTGAAATTTGGCGTAAATTGCCTTGTTTCAAACTCTATATGTTCGATTCCTAGAAATCTGGCTCTCATTATGCACATAAACTCAAGATGCAATAATAAAGCTCCATTGGCTTGCCTCTGTAGATGGGCAAACAGTGAATACTCCGGTGTCATGCTAGGAAACTAGGTCATTTTGGCGTGCGAATTTAGGAATGTTGGTCAAAGGACAATTCCGCATATCTAACTAAATCTAACATGACATAACCTAACTAAATATTGCATAACATAACCTAACCAAATTTTGCATGACACAACCTAACTAGCCCAAACATTCATAACTTAACCCCAAACTCAACCCAAATTTTAAATTTTGTGAAATTTTTGGGTGCAGGAGTTTTCAAGGAGAAGTACTTTGATAAAGTGATATGGGAATTATAATAAATGTAGGCCTACGGTTCTCAAATTAGTAGTACCAGTAATTAGCAATTACATGTATACATGTACTATCAATTTCTGTTTAGAATATTAGTTAGATTCGGGTTAGATTTCTTTTAGAAGGTTATATGAAGTTATACATGCAGATTTCGTGATCAGCATGGTACTGTCGTCTTACAATAAACAATATTCCAACAAGCTCAAAAATACATGAGGAATATCCACAACCAGTTCCCCAAATGAAAACAACAACAATATAATGATAAATAATTGGCGATTTTTTGGTTTTAAATGACGCTTAAGTTAACAGGTTCCAAAATGGGGTTAATCTGAGCTTAAATTTTGAGATAAAGTTTAAATATAATTGGAGGTAATTTATTTTCAACTAAAAGTTTAATGATTCTGCCCCTAACATTACCAAGACCTTAACTTTGTTTGTTGTGATTTGATCGCCTGTTCTCTCATTTGTACAAATATATGTCAACATGACATGAAAGCATTCTAAATGGCATCTGCAATTTATTTTGCTTCAGCAGTGCTTAGTCTCCAAAAGATTAACATTTGCTTTTCAACATCTAAGCATTAAAGTGAGTAAAATTAAATCACTGTTCAGTTTCACATTTCAGGCTTTAATTCACGTATAACCAGCATGAATAAATGCTGTATGATGAACAACCAGAATTTGGTTACTTTGATTTTGTTTCACATTGTTTTTACCATATCAGTTATATATATTGAATTTGTAACTCCACCTTAAGAGCTAAAGATTAAAAAAGCAATAGTTGTATAGGCGGCAGCTATAGCTTTTTCCAATTAGGAATTGATTGCCCATATTATCTTTTTTTTTGTACTACAAGTTCTTGTAGAGGATGATAGTGAACGATAAAAAACTTTCATAATTATACTGTACTGGAAAACAACACATGTACATTCCATTTCTACTTAATTTTAAATAGTAATTAGCAACAAAGCAAGAGTTAGTAACTTTCGATAATAAAGCCTTTTGAAATGTTTTTGTGAAATCTGCCCATTTCAAAGAATTGGATTCCACATATTAGTAGTATAATATTTGGCGATGAAAGCCTTAAAGCTTCACATTACAGAATACTGCGACTTACTAATGAGCCGGCTTGAAAGCAAAGCCGTTTTCAATATTCTGTATTGTATGGCGAAAACGTATTTGTCGGCGGAAACCGCAGCCTTGCTTGTATTTTTTTCCCTTCATCATTTCCACCGCGAGAATAACCACACACCCCCTACGACAAAATCTTTCTAATTTCCGTAACGCCATGCTGGGCGAACACCTTATCTGCTTTGAACAAGAGGCAACGTTTGGCTATTGCCGGCTATATTTTACCCCCATATAGCACGAAGCTAATGAGCACTGCTGGTAGTAGATATCTAGATGAAATGACGCATCATGCTTATAGGTCCATACCGTTTTTCAAAATGTTTGCATGGTCATTATGCAGGATGACGTTTCTGCAATAGAGTAAAAGGTAATTGAAAACACGTTTGAAGAATCCTACCACAAAAAATGGGCGACAAATATACAGTAAACAAAGTGTAAAAATTGTTTACATGAAATCGTATTCGACCTCTTCAAAATCTGGCACTTTGCCCCCGGCCACATGGCATGCTATGCTGATTGTAGAATGTAGAGTAAGAAATTGAATGAGGTTTTTCCCAAAATTTGGAATAATTAGCTACCATACCGTATTTACTAGTGCAAGGGCCCCTCGACCCCCTGTATTTTAAAAAAAATATTTGCTCTTTGAAACATGGATGGTGTTATTGCACGATATTTAATTAGCTTTCATCCTAAAAAATATATATATATTGAAAGGCTGAGGTGGGGGTCATTACAAGAGCGGAGCCCTTACATGAGTAAATACAGTATGTTTTAAAATTGTATATATCATGTTTATATAATTTTATATGTTTTGGTTCATATTATATATTTATTCTATTTTTCTATTGGGACCCACGTTGGGAACATGCAATTAACTATATAAACTCACGAGCATATATCGCCTTAACTACCGCCATGGTCCACATGCATCTCTCTACTGGGGCCGTATTGACTCTCAAACCCAACATGATAAGAAACTATGTCCTCTTTCTCCATGGCAACATCCTCTACAATTTATTTAGGCAATGACAATAGTTAAAATATAATTATAGTTCAGCCTCCAGGTTAACTTATGCATTGCACCGATTAACCCATGTTTAACCTTGCAGAAAGCAAAATGGATCCATCTTATTCTAGAATATTAACCCGAGGTTAACCCTGCCTACTTGCTGGATTAACCTATCTCTAAATTTTTTCCCTAACCCATGCTTGTGCAATGCAAAGGTGGGTTAACCATAGTGTTAAACAGCAGGTTAACCCTAGATTATTCTTATTGTAATGATTCTGTAGAATATTGTAATTTATGTGTATACATGTATGTAGAATATTAGATACTGTATATACAAATGAATATTTTGTAACATATGTATCATATACAGTGTATATATAAGGAATACAATGCATACGTAATTTATGATATTATTCGTTTGTGCAATACATGCAATTGTAAATAGTATAAATACAATTGTACATATGCATGTATTTCCTTTTAATGTGTTATAGAGACTGCGAATGCTTCTTATTGAAATAATGTATATGCATGACCACTCAAAATATATAACGGTTTTGCATTCAATATTGTGTAAACTATTATAACTACATGTACAATTTAGTACATGTATATATACGAATTAGAAATTAGAAATTTTAAAGACACTTGGTATTATATATAATTTAAATGCGAAGTGGTTAGCTTAATTGTTCAATGGATTTGCTCCAAATTCCACATGTAGGATGCTGAAAGCAATATATCGGCAGTTAATTCAGAAAATATTTGATAGGCCCTGCACACGATTGAATTAAATCAGGCCTAGAATATTGCTGGTTGAAACAACCAGCATTTTGTTTTCAAATTGCACATGACGTTGTTTTATCTAGAAACGTTTTACGTTTACAATTCGGAAACCTCATTTTCATATGAAGTTATCAGTTCAATTAACAGCCGTTTCATTTTTGCAACTGCAGCTTTATCTCTGTATAATCCGCAAGATATGAATAATTATTACGTGGGTTACCGCATTGGTTTTTTTTCAATGAATAAAATATATAAACTTATGTATTGAAAAAGATAAGAAGGCAGTAATTTTGATCGAGTCAACACCATATGCTTATCGCTGAAAATGCGAGATATGCGCGGAAATGAAGGGAAGAATACATCAAAGTCTGTTAGAACATCCGTTACTAGGTCCCTCTTGCTTGGATCCCCTTTTGCCAACTATACTATAGACCTTTTTGCTTTTTTGTTCCTGTGTAATAGGGTTTTCATGAAACAAATACCGAAATGGATTTTTGTTTATGATTCGATGTTATGCTTGATTGGTCCATTTTGAAAGTCCAAATTAGTGAAAAATAATTCCGAAAAACACCATTTCGTAAAATATGAATTGGTAAAAGTCAAATCTGTTGTAAATTTGGTATTTTTTAGTATATCAAAGCCATATTTCTTCAATTTTGTTGCATTTTTGTCTAACATGGCAAATTTCTATTTGCCATTTTACAGGTCTCATAAAATAAGACTTTACAAGTACAATGAACAGTGTGTCGAAACCTCTAAATAGCGTCTCTCAATAGAGCACACTACCTGGAAGTAGCGCACCCTAACAGTAGATATGGGTGTGTATCATCATCACTTTAGCCATACTAATTCAAACAGCACTCTCCCTCCAAGTAGCACACCTAATATTTCTGTCCCAATAGGGTGTGCTATTCACAGGTTTTACAGTTTTACATAAGAAAAATAAGAATATCCAATTGTACCGTTTTGGAAAACGCTAAATTTGGAAATTTTAAAGACAATTTGAAAAAAAATATTTGTAATTTTTCATGTTTCAAGTTTCCATATGTAATGTAATCATTTTCCTGCAGTTTTATATACCTAAAACTTTAGAAATAGCTAAAATATGTTTTTTATTCTCTGCCATTCCATTTTACTGAATTCTAGAGCTCATTTTTCAAAAATTGAGGGTGATTACATTTTCTATTAATTAGTTTCCAACAGCAAGCGATCACATGTCGACAATTAAATTGTTGAGATTTTAAAACGTTGTTTTATCCCAGTTGTTAAAGACCAATTTTTTGCATTTAGACAGTCATGCATGCATGTAAAGCTAGCATATCGTTTATACTTCAGAATTGCGGTTGAGCTTTTAGCACTGCTTTTCATATGTAAATTTTATTCCACCTTCTGATAGAAGAATAATCCTCATATGCCTTAGTTATTTTTCAAGTTGTCCTTTTTGGCTTAGCTTAATTATGCCTCAGATATTTTTTGTTCAGAAATTTCTGTTTCGTTGCTTCATGATGTTTACTTATTATTACCGCTTCCCTATTCTAAATGCGAAATGGTTTATGAGGTGATGTTGGCCATGCAGCGCAACTTCTTTGTCAATGCCCTTATCTCCCTCTTCCAGGCATCCATTAAGTGTCGGTGTTCACATTGCAGTTATGACACCAAACAGAAAAGGAAACAAAAATCGACAAAAAAGCCATTTATATAATCTTATAGACAGAAATACATTGACTCTGTATCGATACATGAGTTTGCCACTATATGATTAGAAAATTAATATTCAAAACTAAGTAAACATGAGCCCTATTTCTCTTTACATTCATTTTTTAACATATACAATGTATATACATGTATATGGCACAAATAGTTGTCAATGGCTCTCAGAACCTTTGTGAAAAGCAGGTCTGTTTTTAATTGAACACTGCACTTCTGAGTATTAAGAGATTTGTGTTGATTAGACACCTGAATTGTTCCTGTAATTAAAGTTCTGTGAAAAACTACAAATAAGGTGCTTCATTTACTTGTATAGAATCCCTGGTGTGGATTTCTGACTTTTAATTTAATTAGTTAGAAATGTATTGCAGATTTGGTTTTGGTCGATATATCTTGGTATGCAGAATCCAAATATTTGTAATTCCTATTTCTAACAGTTTGAAATTAAAACAACATTTAATATGATGAATTTATTTGGAGATTTCTGCTTCTGAATGCTTTTTGTTACGTTCACATGCATATATGATTATATGTACGGGACCTGTGAAACATGCTTCAAACACCACACAAATTGCTTGTATTAAGAAGTTACTTGGTATATGCTTTGAAATATTACAAATAAGATTTCTTATACTTAGGCATATAAAAATGTACATACATGTTTAATTTACATGTGAATATACTTTTACATGCATACAGATTTCCAGGAAATAAAGTTATGCTTTAATATATATTATATATAATGATATATATCGTTAAAATATATTCTAAATACAATTATTCCATATTCCAAAGTATACCGCACTCATTCTAACTTTAGTTCACAACATCTAAGTAGATTTCCCTCTTTTACCCTGCAAAATATACCTCAATTTGTTCATCATGCATCACTTTTATAGGTTTTTTTAAAGATTTGCTGATTTTACTGGAAGTTTAATAGTTCTTTTTTCGGTGATGAGGTCTTGAATTCAGAATACAATACTAGAAATCGGTTGCTTAGTCATTGCGTGAATGCGTGGATGAATTAAGGAGGAGAACAATCCCGAGGGTGCCCCACTTTAGCCCCAGCTTCCCCACTAATTGGATGTCAAATGGTCCCGACTGGCGAACAAATCAGCCCTCTTGCCTTAGTGGCATATTATAGATTGTCGATAATCACCTTTAAATGAACTTCTTAGATCTAAAGTGTTAGCCTACTTGTCGTGGGCTTTCATTTCCTATCCTTAATCCACCTTACTAATCAATTTATAATAATGTTGCACTTACTGTACAGCTGAGTGCCAAATAATGAATAGCTTTGGCGCCTCATGCACGGATTTGTGGTGTTGAAATGTCATCATAATTAGGCTTTCTTTTTTATCCACAATGCCACTTTTGACATTTCCTTTTCATTTTTTATCCACAACTAAACTTCTGTTCAGATTGGTATTTTGAATTTGCAAATTGTTCACAATGCAAAATTGTAGGAGATGGGCTTTGCCTGGATAGCAAATCTTGAGACCTTTGAATATGAATTTTCAACAGAACCACAAATTACATGCATATAAATAATTTAAGAGTATATTTAACATAGCTTACATGCAAGAGTGTCTTTTACAAATTTTTGGAGGACCATTTGTGATATGTAAATTCTATTAATGTTTTACCTTTTACAAATTCAACACAGTACAGTACAGCAACGATTAGCCCCAGGCCACACTAGGCTGGAAATGAGCGTTTGGCTAGCCTCAAACAATGCTTTTAATTAAAAAAGAATTTTCCCACGAGATATTAATGTGCAAATTTTATAATTCTAGAATTTAAATTAAAGTCAATGCCCTGTTTGAGGTTAGCCAAACGCGCGGAAACAGCCTAGTGTGGCCTGGGGCTTAGTCATTTCGAATTCCTTCTGACTGGATTCCAGACATTTTTGTGTAGTGGTACTAGCATTTTCAAAGAAAGTTGCATGTAAGCATTGTCAATCAATTTAAAGAATAGTCAAATTTCAATAATTTTTTTAACAATTTCAAATTTTTACAATTTTTTTGAATGTAATATTCCGTTTTTTCTTGAAATGACATGATTTGCTTGAATACAACTTAGCAACTACATGTATTAGGAGCAAATTAATGTTCCAAAATAGGTGTAACATGTATGAGATTTAAATGATGAATTTTGCAAAATTATGGTAAATAATTTTTTTCAATACATTTTGATCATCACCTTTTATGAAAATTGCCTATATGCAGCGGGTCCTTAATGCAAAAGCTAAAAGATAAAAATGCATATTTATTATCACATGTGCCATGATTTCTTATGTGCCCAAAATTTCTTATGTGCTTACGTAGCCCCTTAAATATGGGCAAACCATGCAAACATCACTGTACATGTAGCTAGTTCATGTTTGCCTGCAATTTCCGTTAGGCCTAAAACAGCAGCCTTTATTGAGATGCACGGTATTCCTTGCATCAGTGAAATTCGAATCAATGGTTGTAATTTGAATGAAATGACCACTATTAAACTTAATGAAAAACGTTATCTGTTTTATGTCGTCCGATAATTAATAGTACTTGCCCTTTACTTATAGGCAACGTGTTTAAAACAGTGCAGTGCGCCATAGACAGGGATCTCAACAGTAGGCCTATATCCAAGTGCACTCAATAAAACGTCGAAGCCTTAAGTCCTTTGAGCATGATAAACACAGTTGGAAATCAATGACGACAAAATAGTCGTTAAAGTGTGATGAAACTTGAGGAAAATGCATGCCATATGGCTGCTTGTGGATGCGGGGATCACTGGCGGCCCCATGAGGGCAATTATTTCGCTTAAATAATCAAAGTCAATACATCAATTTTAAACAGACAATCCCGGGATGAAGTTAGCTCGCCCCTTCAGTTGCCCATGATGAATAGATAATAGAGTCCAATGCGAGCAATTGCATCCACATTATGGAAAACTGTAATAATGCCAAATTTAAGTCTGGTTCTGATGCATGCATCATGGAATCGAAAATTAAAGCAAGAAACTCTATACCAATAACTATATGGCCAGAATCGGATAAAAAACTCATTGATTTCTATGTTTATAATATAAGCTTATATAAAAATGCATTGTGTTGGCTAAATTTACATTTGATAATAGACACATGATTTCAAATGACATGCGACAAATTTACGAAAATGTTTATGAAATGTTAGCTACATAGTTTAATTGAATTTAATTGTAGTATAACATAATCTAGTTGCTACAAAATCCTCATGGTTGCTACCTTATAAAATCCAGGGGATAAAATCCGTTCGAAATAATTTAACTAACATATGAAAAATTTCATGTCGATTTACTTTCAAATCATATTACGTTTATCAATTATTATTTTATAAGGTACATGTTCTATGGTGTGCTCTATGTATTTTTTCACACATGCATTTTCCTTATTTCGTAAAATCACGTACTTGTTGCTAATTTAGAAGTATGGAAGGTAGGCTATAACAAAGACATTATACATGAGGGTATTATAAACAACAATTTTTTCAATTTCCGTAGTTAGTTTCTGCATATCCATGCTACGTAATATATGATAAACAATAAATATATATTGTACAAGTTTTTTAACTTTGGCTAAACAAAAGTGAATCGAATAAGGTGCTTATATGATTCATATACAGTATTTACATTAATGAAAGGAAGCTAAACGTGAACATTGTGCTGTAATTCATTGAAAACAAACTTTCTAGAAATTTGGCAATGTATTTAAACTTGTTTTTTCTCTTTACTAAATTTTCTTTCGATATTTTATTGAATTTTTCACATAACAAAGTCACTAAGCATTTGAATTAAGTTTATATTTGTTTATACATGTAATTTTAACTATAGTTGCTAATCTTAAATTTCCTGGGCTAACCTTAATAAACTGATTTTAATTTCTGAGATACAAATACTCAGAAACAAGATTTGTTAGGAAAAATGCACATTAAGATGTTAAAAAACAATGTTTGCGTAAAAGCTTTCGGATTTTGTTAAAACTTTAGGAATATTTAATAGTTGTTCAACAACGTATTTCCAACCAAATAAAAAACAATCTCAGTTTCCACCAAGACCTAGACAATGGTTTTATACAATTGCAATTGAAACAACAACAACAACAACAACAACAACAACAATGTTCAAAGTTCTACACTACCTTGTATCGGGTGGAAGGCATCTCGTTTTCATCCATTACAAATTGTATACTTTTAATGGGAGGTCAGGAGGGAATCCTGAGTTACTTTTTATCAATGGAGTCCAATGATGAAATGATAGAAAATGAGTAGAGGGCGCGAACGTGCTTCAACCTGCATCCAAAATCCATCAACAGATATGTTTACTTGGTGTTTGTCATAGAATGAACAGGGTCCTGTCAAACAAAATTAAGTAGTGCGTAGCTTGCATGACGAATGCCATGCTTCGTGTATGGCGACAACTGTTGACAGGTTTAAATACGTGATGCACGTGCATGTGCTTATTTCTATTTTAAATAACACTGCAGACGATGCCCATTGGCTAAACCTGTTTCGGTAAATTCAGAACCTCTACCAAGAAACAATTCCCCTCCTTCACTTTGGACAGCAAGGAGACATTCCTGACGTATACTAATTTCGCGCCTATCCTAAACATAAGGCGGAGTTTTCCTAGCGATAGACCCTATACTGTAATTTAATTTTAGCCCCATAGGGCCTGCGGAAAAGGCGGGTCCTATATGTTTTCACGTTGCCTATAACAGCATTTTCCATAGCAATTCGCGAAGCTGTTTTGAAATTATTCCCTATTCGTCTGCATTGCGCCAAACCAAGTGATCGTCACCTGCTTGTACTAAAGTGAAAAAGGACCCAAGTGATCATGCATCCTTACAGAGTAGGGCATGCATCATTATGTAAATAGGACCTGAAATGCTTTAAACAATACCTTTAAATGCTATTGTTGCAGTACGTGTTATGGAGGACAAGATTTAGATGAAATTAGATGCAAATAGTTATGTAAAAGTTTTAGAAGTTCCAAGAAAAAGATGTGTAACCATAAATTTGGCAGGTATCTAATTCAATATGGGGTTTGATAGTTTTTATGTGCAAATTCACCGATTTCTAATTTCTTAAATAACCATTTGATTAAATACAAGAAAAAAAACCTACATTAAGTTATGACTACCAGTGCATGATACGAACAACACATTTGTAGGGATCAGTGTTGGGGGATATGAATTTCAATTTGATTATGAAGCGAGATGCTGAACATTTTTAACTACATGTATGAATTTGGGGATTTAAAAAATAAATTTCACCTGTTGGTATATTTTTAGATTATCTTATCTTAATTTCTTTAAATTAGATATGTAATAAAAACACAAAAGTTTAGGTACCAATTTAAGGTTTATGAATCGTTGTCTATACACATTAATTCAAAATTTTGAGGATTTTTTTTCTGATTTAAAAACATTGTCGTTATATTTAACGTATAAATAAGTACAAGTTTTAAAGATAATTTGGTTTATTTTCAATGCAATTATGATGCCAGTTTTTTTTCATAACCTTCGCTGCAAATATAACCACTGTAGGCATGTAGGCTTGTATCTACAGTATATACATATAATGTATCTTCATCCATATATATTATATACACACGTTTCATTATATTAATTTATACATATGTATTATTATTATTCGAATGTTATTTATAAATATACAAAATCATGGTATAGTGGTCCAGCGGATTCAAAATTTTCAGTTTTGTTGTCCGTGAGGTCAAAATTTTTGATTTCAGTGGTCTATGAGGTCAAAACGGTTGGCAACCGCTTTTCCACAGTATAGGTAGATAGCGCCATCTATTGACCGAATTCTACTAGCGACATCCAAATGGATTGTTTCAGGCTGAAAGCAAATGTTTTAATGGCGGCAATTTTAAAATCACATTCTGCTTTTATAGTCTTAGCTAGGTCATTTTTGTAACATTCTTACCCTTATTTTGACCATCCCAATTGCACATGAGCAGCTGCCGTGAGAAAGTGTTTTTATATTTGACATTCATATTATACAACTCCAAACAACAACAAAAATAAGAGAAGAATTTTGTTAAAAACCTAATGTGATCAGGATATACATTGTAATTGTTAGGGAGTTGTTAATGGTATAACTTGGCATTTGGTAGAGATAAGCTAAAATATTTGATTTTGTTTAAAAGTAATTTTTCATTCAAAAGCGATTTAATAAATAACGATTAAAAAAATACTCGGAAAATACTTGGAGTGCGGAAATTAACAAAAACCTATCAGAAAATGACTATACTTTTAAATAACAAATAAAGAGCACCGAAAAATGATATATGTAAACATTAGAGATATTAATGGAAAGAATCAACAAATCCATTTTATTATCAATAACCAGATATGGTTGTTTATGCAATACATTGTATCATATACAAACGAGTATTAATTATAGATGTTTTCTTGTAAAAAAAAAACTTGCAATAATTTCTGCATAGATTCCCTCTGAAAATCTAAATTACACTTATTATATAAATACGAGAATTACAAAATATATTCTTCACGAAATGTTAATGGAAAACTTAAAAAAGTTATTAAAGTATTTAATATTTCTACGAAAGCTTCTTAGGTGTAAATTTCAAGGCGATGCTATTTATGCAGTACCGATTGCCTGTTGGCTCTGGGCCATCAGTGAACACGTGACCCAAGTGGGCATCGCACTGAAATAGATAGTGGAAAAAAATTCTCTATATAAGACCCCAATGCAATATCAGTTTTCATTGAGATTTAATTGTTAATTGCCATTTTAATCGTGCAATTGATGGTGAAAGTTATTTTGCTTAATAAAATCTTGAAAACCAAGATGATTAGTTTGAAATTGTACTAATGTCCTCCCCAAATATGAGGATAAGTGATATACACGTCGACCCTTACATTAAACGTGTTAATTAGCAAACAGGGTTTACCTTCTTGCAAAGCACCTCTGTTCGTATTGTACCCAAAGAGGTATCAGGTCGATGGAGAACATTACAATTCGTGTCATTGTTCTCTGAGTTGCCAATGGCGTCAAAGAACGAAGGCCAGCCACTTCCAGAGTCATATTTGGTTTTTGAACTACCGATTATAAAACAAGAAATCTTGTTAGAATAGGCGGATTAACTAATGCGGTTGTTCAGAGGACATTCAAGTTTGGCCTAGAGTGCGAAAGTTTGCATGGAAATTATGATTAGTGTCACCCTGCACGACTGCACGTTAGAAACTGCTTGTATAGCTCAATTTGGCATGATGCCCATGCCACTCTTTTAATATACAATGCTAGTCGCATTTTGGCGTCTCTAAGTCGGTCACAGAAGGCCTTCAAATATAACCCTATTATCGATAACTCGTATAAATTATGTGAAAATAATGTCATGAATTTAATATTTTCTGATTTGCTCGTGTGGCTAAAGGCTGATATAATTTTTTTAATTCAAGAAATTTCAATTTCACCTAATATATGTGATAAATATAAGAACTGCTGTACATTGAAACTTGCATAGAAAATTTTTAGAGTCTGTATACTTTATAAATGGTTCTATAATGATATACATGCAGCTCACCTGAATAACTCACTGGAACAACAAATACACGTGTAAAGGCCTTCCTCTTTGTGCATGTAATACTGGCCACTAAATGGCTACGATTACCAAGAAATATACGAACAAAACATTATAAGAGTTCATGTATATTCGGTGCAATTTGATTTAATGACAATTCGCGAGTTTTACAATACTTACTTCTTCAGTGCCTTTTTCTCTGCAAATGTAATACTGTTCTGGGGTCAAGCGTTTCAGCCACTCCTCTTTAGTGAGCCTCCTAGGATCATTGTCCTCTGCTGAAGCAAAACCTTTAAATTTAATAAAAAAAATTAACCATATATCAGCAAAGACAAATTATTTATCTGCATTTTCACATTTTATTTACTCTGGTCGTGCTATATTAGAGCTAGCTTTGCTTGGTTTGCAGTTTGTTGAAAAATATAGTATATATATTGGTTGTCTGGAGCTGGTAAGTGTATTTCAAATACATGTACAAGTGACAATATAGCCTACGGAATTTTGTGAAAATATACTATAAAATGTCAAAACACACTTTAAATAAAGATATACAGTATATATATATACCTTTAATTTAAAAGAGAAAATTTACCGACATTTCTAAAAAAATACCATAACCTCTAGATAACATAAAATGCCATAATAGCTAGGCCTATGTAAAAACAATAACATAATTTCATAAAAAATAAGCATAATTTCAAAAAAATCAAGACTTCTATAATTTCTAAAAATCATGAATTCTATTTCTAAGAAAACTAAAATAAATAATCTATAATCTCTAAGAAACAAAAATACCATAATTTCTAAAAACAAAGATATCCCAATTTCTACTAGTACAAGTTTTAAAACACAGGTATTGACAAGCAAGTTTTTTGCCTTCCAATTTGCTTTTCAAGTCCCCTTAATCTAAAAGGGTCTCAGTGATCCAACACAAGGTCCTGGGCCAAAATTTGAGAAACATTAAGCTAACACATACATGTAAATAAAAAAAATAAATAATCTTAAAAATATAAAAATAACAACTTTCATTTCCTACGTGCCCTTTCACCCCGCGCTTATTTTCATTTATATACAATTCAATTCCAAAAGTTCATTAGCAGCCTAAAATAGCATCAGAACGAGTTAAATCCAGAGAAGATGTTATCGAGTGGAAAATAACTGCAACTTTTGGCCAGACTATCTGCTGCCGAAAAACGAGCTTGTTTTTAATACCAGTTCTCGCCACTTGAAACTCGAAACATTGATATACAACATGGCAGTTCCTGAGTGACCCATCCCTGAACCCTGTTATCTAGAAAACTCACCCGCTTGCCGGCTCAATCCGGTTAGCTTCATCTGCATCGTGGTGGCCCATGCTGCGTTCTTGAACTGACCGAGAAATCGATATTTGACGCAGGAACGAACCAAAACATTCCCGAAACGTAGGAAGGACATTTTGAGACAGAAAAAACAACCTCCACTTGTACAGTATACAGATGTTGCTGGTTACAAGATGTTCTTACAAGAACGGATCAATAGAATTGCATGCCGTTGTGAATTTGGCTTTTATATTTTCAACGTTATAAACGCCTGAGCAATGACCTTTTGAGGAACCTTTTCAACGGCATGGAAAGACTGAAATTTATTCAACGATGCTGCGGTTTTATATCGCTGCCAAATTGCCAATGTCGGCTGCTTCCCGTGGGGCACGTGACGCGTGTCACACGTACTGGAGTTGATTTTTGAACGTATTTGGCACGCCCATTACAAGTCGTCCTATAGCGATCATTAAGCAATTTAATTTGCTCTTATTTTTAATTTTTTGGGGATTCTAAAAAGTGATAACTTCAATCCAACAACCTTTACTCAACCTTTAACACCAAACAAAAGGCAAATATCGCTGTACGAGCTCATTACATGTAGGGCTACATGTACATACATGTATATATATTTACTTTTTAGTTAATGAAATTTTTTGAAGTGGTTACTTACATGATATACAGTGTGTAAAGATATACATCCATATGTACATGTAGTACGCTATGTAATCTAGATTATACATGAAATTATAGCTATGATTTCGTGTCAGAGAAGTTTCCGAGCTCATACATGTACTGTATACATGAAGTCCAACTGATTAAGTATATAAAAACTGCACTTCTATGAATAAAGTGGGAATTTTAGTTTAAAAATATACCTTAATTCGTAATATCTAAATGCAATTTTAGGAGAAATTTCACAGAAATTTTAAGGAAATTCTTAGTAAATATAATAGCTCCAGTTTGAATATAAAGTATACCAAACTTTATTATTTAAACAGAATGCAAAGAAAAACATCGTCCCTAAATGAATTTAGGAGGAAGATTTAGTTTTAAAATACCTTCCGTAAATAAAATATCTATGCAATTTTAGGAGAAATTTCGCAGAATGTAGAAGGAAATTCCTAGTAAATATGGTAGCTCCAGTTTGAATATGAAGTAACAAACTGATAAGTATAGAAAAGCCTCATTTATATAAAAAAGCATCTTGGTTTTGAAATTTTTTCATCCATGCAATTATAGGAGAAATTATACACAGAATGTATAGCAAAACCTCGTTCCTATGAATAAAGAGGGAATTTTAATTTTAAAATGCCTTGCGTAAATGAAATATACTAATGTAGTATGATATCTATTCAATTTTAGGAGAAATTTCCCCAAATGTAGAGCAAAATTCAAAGCAAATACATTAGCTCAAATTAGAATATAAACTATACCAAACTCATAAGTATAACAATTTAAAAACCTCATTCCTATTAAAAAAGGAGAATTCTAAACAAATGTTATAGTTATTCACTGTGTGCTTAGTCGTTTTTCAACATACAGTACATGTACGTAACTATTGAACGTACATGTACGTGGAAATAAAATTGCGAACTGTCATCTGAACAAAGTTTTCTGATATGATTTTTATTTCAGAAATAAAACGATTGGTAATGAAAAAAATCACAATATTTACAAGCTATAATGTGGTCAACAGACCGTGGAAATAAGTGCGATATGCTTGCCAGTGTACGGGGTTCACATAAAATGCATCCAGTTTTATTACTCATTCATCCTGTAAACATGCCGGAGAATATTTGGAGAACACTTGATTAAAGTTTGTATAATAGCAGGTGCACTTGCACAATAAATATGCTAAGAGTTATCGACTTCAAGCTTTTTCATGTTTTATTTTATGTTCATTTATAACTTCAAATTTATTAATTTTGATTCTCAACATTATTTTGTGGAGAAACCCTGTACACCTACCATCCTTTGACAAATTCTTTCCATAGTTCCCTTCGTACGTTGCAAATGTGTACATTATTTCAATATTTTTGACATAACTCTGAGTAGCTTAGTTTAATTGTCAAATGCACCATTTCTTCACTGAGCATAAAAGTATATGAGCGTAATTAATTGGAAGTGATGTACGTAGGCCTACTTGTTTTTACATCTTTCAATGGCTATCTAAACTCTCACATATCTCGATTACTCAGCAAATATCTTAAACCCAAATCGATAATTATTGGAAACTGGCTATATTAATTATTGCGATATTACCTCAATTTATTTTTTTCGAAGACACTTTCGTGCTTATTGCTAGCTGATTCTAATAATCGCATGCGCGACAATACGCTAAGCCCAAGGCCACACTAGGCTGTTTCCGCGCGTTTGGCTAGCCTATTCTAGAATTCTAGAATTTGCACATTAATATTTCGTGCGAAAATTGTTTTTTTTAAATTAAAAGCCTTGTTTGAGGCTAGCCAAAAGCGCGTTTCCAGCCTAGTGTGGCCGGGGGCTTATAAGGTTAAATTCGACAAACGATCTAAACATTCCTTCTTAAGTTGCAGCCAATTATGTAGTTAAATTTTCATTCGTATAAATTTCTTATCTCTATGTACTATATAGATTACCACGTATCAAATTAATGAATGCAAAATATTAGTTACATGCGTTCGGAAAAACGAAGATGATTTATTGCAAGCTATCATTAGCTATGATAAAGAACTGCAAAATGGTTTCTCTCAAACTTCCTAATTCTTCAATTTTTCCATCAGAATAAAGGGTATAAATGAGCAGAGTGATAGCAAAGTCTGAAAGATGCAATTGTATTCATTGCATATAAAACCACCAATCCTTGTCCTCTATCAGTTCATACTATACAGACTGCACTGCAGTGTAATTTAAAATATAATGGTAAACACTGGAATCTTATATATTAGACAGTGATCCTTCTTTCCTTATTATCAACGTTTCATGATATGTGGATATAACATATCGGAGCATTGCTCTATCACAACTTGAAATCCTTCAGATCTTTGCAGAAGCACCCTATGTTTAATTAGATTTGATTATTGAGTATGAAGAAGTTGAAATTTACTGTGACAAGTAGAGCATGATGAAATTTTGATACTTATAAAAGATAAAGGTTGTTTCGATCACGAACTGGAATAATGGTATTGATTTTAAGAATAGATACAATATTGCTTTTTTACAGCAAGTTATTAGAATGCGTGCAATATTAACAATGAGGTATGGCAAGCCCTTTGCATATAACATTTACACATGTGGTTCAATAAATGTAAATATTTTTACGAATATTGGCAAAATTAGACTCAGCTTGTTAAAAGTTAAGATTTCAGATAAAAGTTTCAGTTTGTACACACGTCCATCTTCTCGAACCATATTACGAACGAATATTACTCATTTGTTTTCATGATTGTCCTGCTAGCGTGTAATTCCCGACGACAAAAGTCCGAATTAATAATCCATAATTTAGTGATCCATCAGTGTTGATGTGATATTTACCTTTATTGTTTTAGTAAGCACTATGATAATTAATTCGAACCAGATGTTATTTCAAAACCTTTCTTGTCAGGGGAGTTCTATACCAAACAAAAACAAGAAAAAGAACATATTGGATGGTTTCAAAATTAAGGCAACTCATTGATAGATATGAGAGGAAGACTATTAATATATTGGCAAGATATACATGAACCTAAGTCTAGGTTGTGCACATTGGCACGCAATGATCTCCTAAAGAATTTTCAAGCTGTTATGCTTATGATCTGTGATATGCTATGCGTTCTACAGTGTGCCAGCATTGTTATCGTTTCCTAAATAAATTTAGTTATCAAAAATCATACTTGAAATCCTTTTGGATTCAAATTCTAATAAGGCCTATTCGTTTGTAAGCAACCTGCAGAAGTACACGTACAGTATGTGCATTTATATATATATATATATTTGTGATGATATTGTGCGGGAGATATCCTAGCGTGAGGTGTTAATTATAGCGAGCGCTAATTTGAACTATAGTAACGTATCCTTCGTGTCTGGTAATTTGACAGACACGATTCCTCCAATCAACATCGTTGTTGCTGTCATCAGAATTGGGATGGCTTTACTGTCTCCAACAGCACCGCTGTATATTATGCATCCCAAAATCCCAGCTGCACGACTCACGGCAACGTGAATCCCAAACGCTGAAGTCCTGAAAAAAATCAAATATAAGTTAGTTTTGCCTGGGAGTAACTTTATAATTACTATTTTTCAATGTTGATGCAGGATCGAAGCATAAAGCCCACTTCGCACCGCACGCGAATCACCACCGTAAAACGGAAATCACTTTTACGTCGAGAGATCGGCATTCAC
>JAQGCC010000076.1:0-64722 GCA_034698905.1 Xestoiulus laeticollis | reverse complement strand
AAGTGTGGGTTAACCTAGTGTTAAAAGCAAGTTAACCCTAGGTTATTCTTAACCTCTGTTGGTGCAACCGGCCCTAAATCAACTTGATACAATTATCCAGGGCTATGGAACACATGTTTAACCCTACAGAAAACAAAATGGCCTTCATATTATTTTAGCATAATAACCTGAGGTTAACCCTGTCTACTGGCCGAGTTAACCTTTCTTTAATTTTTTTCCTAACCCATGCTTGTGCAATGCAAAGGTGGATTAACCTTAATGTTTATAGCAGGTCAACCTATAGGTCGCATTTCTGTTGATACAACTGGCCCTTAAAAATAGTTACTTCAGTACGAATTAAGACAAACTACGATTTAATGTAATGCAAACTTAAGATTATAGTTCAGAAGTTGATCATTATAGTGTCATCACCAGCAATGATATATCTCTTTATAGGATAATCAAATTCGGACAGATTAATCAAACCAGATTCCACTTTGAAAAACCATACAGACTGCAATGGCATTGGACTTTTTCCACCCCCTACCTCCTCCCCAATAAGACCGAAATTTATTATTCGGCTGACAATTATTGCCCCGCAAAAGCAATTAGCCACGTTCCACATTTGAAAAATTAATCGGGTTTCAAATGCAAATGCGCATAAATAATTGAAGAGATTATTTCTCCTTCCATATTCAGCTCTATGAAGAGTGGATCTGTCCATAGGCCCCCATTTGTCCGTTCGTATAGTGGAAGCAACGCATCGGCGTGAATTAATTGCATTGTTTCAGTTTCATGAATATTAATCTTAATTAATATAGACCCGCAATCGTCAAGACAAGCTTGAAAAAAAAAAGTTTTCAAAACTCCATAGCCATGCAGCTAATTAGCCAACAAACTCTTATCGAGATCTCATTGAGCCAAAGTATAATCAAAGGGGGGAAGGAGAAAGGGGTGTATAAAAGATGGCCAATAATTCCCAGTTTTAATTTAGGCGGATTAATCCCCTCGCATTTCAGTCGTCCTGCGTGCAATTCCCACGAGCAAATCGTCACTCCGTTCGTTAGCATTCCTGAAATTAGAAATATATGTAGTGACATGGGTAATTAACTACATGTTTGTTTCTAATTATGCATTCCGGCTTCGACTGTGGAAAACGCGAGTTGCATACTGGCAAGCCAACAAATGCTAATTACACGGGCTTAAGTGGGTCCCATTTGTGCGCCTAAAACTTTATCTTGATTAGTTGCCGTTGACAGTAGATTTAACTGACGAATACCGGCCGTCGCCATTGCATATAGGGCTATACGAGGGAATGGGGAGGAGGGTTTAATACCCCCTCTACTTAATCACGCCACGAATTATAATACCAGTTTCAGCACACCTCGGGATTACGTTGGGCAGTACCAGATTGAAGATTGCTGCAAACGCTCTGTTACGATTATCGTAAACGTTTCTGCGTGCCAACGATCGGCTTAACCCCCTAAGCATGCTAACATTCATCGAATTGGACCTAGATTTACAACGCTAAAATTCCGAAAATGATAATGAATGTAAAAGCAATAAGGTTAAAGCTGAAACAAAAGTATAAGAAAGAAAAACTTGATTTTTTTGCTATTTGTTCTTCTTGGCCAATCCAATTTCGTTGCAGTGGGCAAGACACGAAGTTCTGTAACCACTTCGTTATAAATTTACTTGCTTTTGCTGGAATTTTTTTTTGGGGGGCAATTGACCAAGCTGCCAGAAAAGTAATTTGCACATGCTGAAAGAAAAACCGAAAATTTTTCTAAAGGAAATAAATGTTGAGTGAAATATTTTGTAGACTCATCGCGTTTTAAACATTTTTTGTGATGTTGAACTGTAGATCTAACTTCGTATCATATCAAATCAATTCATATAATATTAAATTTTAAATTATCTACAGAACTAATTTATGCGCAGAATATATATAGAACAATTTGTTATGCATTGCTACCCCTACAGTAATGCTAGCAATGGTTGCTAACAATTAAGGGGACAAAATGCCAATTTTAGCATACAGTATAAAACCTGGGAAAGTTATCACCTCTATATAGTGACCACTTTACATAAATTGGTTTTAGTGCATATGTTTTCCTTCATAAAAAATAACTTTATAGTGACCAGGGTGTGCCATCTCTTTTGCAACTTTTCAATTGGCATTGAACCTACTAAAGTGACCATGCTCTATCTGTGATAGCAAGAATTTTAAGGATAAACTTAAGCTTTGAAGAGCTGAACAGATACAAGTTAGCATGTGTGAGTAACAAAAAACGTTATGATTCATGAGGATTAAACATGATAACATTGATAATTCGCTGTATTTCAGTGCCATTTTCAGTTTAGTGACCACCTGTAAACAGTGACGACATATTTTTTTGGGTGGTCACATTTAGTAGGTTTTACTGTACTTGATCAAAGTAAATCTAGAATGTTACCTACTTTTGTCTGCCAAATTGATTTCGTCTTTTAAATAGTTTGTAAAGAATGATATTATCCCATTTTTTCTTCTCCATCTACTTTTAAAATTTGGTACGAGAAAATGGAATTACTTTCAAGAGCACATTTTTCTAGTGCTAAAATGCTTATAATCTTGGAGCATTTTTCTTTCCATTTGAAACACTCGGATATGAATCTTTGCTTATTTTAGCTTAAGAACTTGAAGTGCAAAGAAATGTATGAGGAAGAAACGTCTCGACCCCCGCCAACTGGCTCTTGCACCCATCTCTTAAAACCTTTAAGAAAGGCTTTAACGAGAATTTGCTCAGCGTTAGAGACCCTATTGAAATCAGCCGAGTAGTTTCCTACGAAGCGTTGAGAACCAATTTTCGTTTTTGATAGATAAACATCTATTAAAGTCGTACACTATGTGTGCATGTGAATTTTTTTTATTCATTTTCTATAATCGTGTAAGCTTTGATGAAGTAGTGGAATGCGACCGATTTCAAACAAGAAATCCGTGCGGGATGTTCATAAAGTAACGAATCATACTCTGACGAAACTTTTGAAATAGAAATTCGCAAAATTTTCTATCTCCACAGACTCCACTATATGCAAGCTCGATTACGTGTATCTACATGCTTTCGATTAGCATTCGAAACAGTAATTTTCAATCTATGACCCCATAAATAATTAACATCATGCAAAGGTATCAAGTGAAATTAAAGCTAATAGATGAAACGCCATTACAACAAACCATTGACGCCAAAATACAGAATATCACAAGCTAGGCCAGCCCACTCAAGCTTCCGTTAACTTAGCAAAAACTTAGCTTTGCGTGGCTAAGTTTCTCACCTTGAGATTACCTATTGCATCTTCTCAAATTTAGCTTAAATTAAGATGCAAATTTTGCATTTCTTTTGTTTATACAGTATCTGTCTTATTAAAACGTGCAACCAATTTTTAGATACAAAAAGTGGGGAAATAAAGATGTATATTTTCATCATTTAAGATATTTTGATTTGCAGTGTAGGTTAGCATAGATCAGGATAGGTTTATAGTTATGTTCGGTACACTGCAAATGAAAACATCTTAAAACCTGTTCTCAAAACAAAAAGTGATGATGCATCTTTGGAAATTCAACTAAAATTAAGATGCACTTTTGCATTTCCTTTGTTTACTGTCCGTCTTATTACAAAATGCGAGTAATTTTATAATGCATCTTTGCATCTTATTTCGTGGACGCTTAATTTAAGATGTTTTGATTTGCAGTGTATGTACACTCGACAATTCTCCCATTTCCCTACATGCATCTTCTTTCCCAGGGATTGTTTTCATCCATCCTAACACTTCCCCTGTCCAGGAACCCTCCTGTAGTATCCTATAATGTTGACAAGCACCAGAAGCCTTGTTTCCTCCATCCTGATTCATCTCATTCCATCTTCAACTCCGATTACATCGTAACAACCCTCATCACCCCACGCACAATGTCGTTTTGGAGGAGGTGGGGGGGGGGGTGACCCCACCGTCCGCTCCGGCTGGGAGGGGGTGAAGAAAGAGTAGGACTGCCCACCTCTTAAAATTGATATTCGCCAGTGGAGAAAAGCTTTTCAAGAGGCGTTCAGATTAAACTTTGGGAATGTTTGCATCTGTTTCTACAGACTCGAGTCCCGAGCGCCTTTTGATGAGCTTTTCGTGTTAATCTTTTAAAGCCACTCACCTTTTTAATACGAAGCACCGTTTCTGGGTATGTTTGCTCTATAGAAGCCATTGTGCTCTGGTGCGATTAACAAATCGACCATCGGGGCTATGACGTCATAATTGGATGTGGCCACTTGTGCAGCTCGTGTTGCTTTATGTGGGATTTTAATGAAGTTTCCGTGTTTTCTGCTTTTCGGGGTGTTTCACCTAGAACCCAGATCGAAAGGGAAAAGGGATCCAGAGAGGAAAGGAGAGTGGAATCGCGTTTTATAGAAAACTGCTAAATCCCGACCAAGTTGATGAGAAGGAGAAATTGATTGCCACGCACTATAGATAGGGGCTGCGAGGCAGAGGAGGACTATACGTTTGATGCCTGCTAGACTACGTCATAAAACAGAAATGGATTGGATCATCAAATGTCACTTGCCAGAGCTATAACGCCATTAGCGCAATAAAAGCGAGCGTTCCGAACGCTCCAAGAAGAAAATGCTGGTTGTGGGGAGGGGGACCTAATTTGATACACGGATTAGATAAATTAGTGCCAATGGACTGGAACAGGTGTGACGTCAGAAACATGGACGACTGCGGTGAGATATCGTTTAGCACCAGGTCACACTAGGCTGAAAACGCGCGTTTGGCTAGCCTCAAACAGGGCATCGAATTTAAATTCAATTCTAGAATTTTAAAATTTACACATTAATATCTCGTGCGAAAATTCTTTTTTTAATTAAAAGCCTTGTTTGAGGCTAGCCAAACGCGCGTTTCCAGCCTAGTGTGGCCTGGGGCTAAATGCTAAATCACAAGTTCACAACGACAGGCGTGGAGTCTTTTCCCATTTCTATACTCTTTATTTTTCTTTAAACTAAGATTTTCCACTACGATTTAAGTCAAGGATTGGGTACTGGAGTGATCTTCTTTCTAGAACATGGTTTAGAGTTCATACGGCGATCCATTTACACCCTGTATTTGAAACGTCAATGGCAAAAAACAATGGTAAGCATGTGGTAATATGATGTATTTCGCAGCATACATTATAACAAATTGCACGAGGTGATTCTATTAATTTGCATGTACTCGCTTCGTGCAACATGCAGCCATATGCTGCAGTGTCGCTAAATCACCACATGTTCACCATTTTGGTTGTTAACCTGCCTAATACCTGATTCCCACTGGACGGAATCAATTCTGCTGGCATCATCTTCTGGCAGCAAAAAAAGTTGGTTGTGTTTCAACTTTTATCTCAGCAGCGCCCTCTTCTGAGAGCAGCCGGTTTTCAATTGAAGTGCGCATGCGCGCAGCGAGCAGATCACTACTTTCCGCCAAGGCATTAGTCAGGGTTTCCCACCAGGATGGTGATCACGTGGTACCAGCTGGTATGATGACTTTATGGCATATGGCACGTTTTCACAAGGCGATCTTATTAATTTACATGTACTCGCCTCGTGCACATGCCATACGCAGCAAAGTCAAATAATCACCACATGTTTACCACCTTAAATTTTTTTAACGTTTCTACAATTGATGAAGATTTATGCCTGATTCTCACTAGACGGAATCAATTCTGCTGGCATCAGTAAAGTTGGTTGTGTTTCAACTTCTATCTCAGCAGCGCCTTGTACTGAGAACCGATGGTTTTCTATGGAAGTGCGCATGCGCGTAGCGAGCAGATCGCTACTTTCCTTCCAATGGGAATCAGGCATAAGACAACTAAATTTTAATTTAATAACAGAAGAACCATATATAATTTGCAATAATTATATTTTACGACAATAATGAAATGCCATGGTATTATTAAACAAAAAATAATTTGTGGATTCCCTGAAAACGTTTTATGGAAAACCTTGCAGTTGAGGGCAATTCGGCCAAATTGCACGAGTACCAATCAGACTCCTCGATTAACCACATCCCCGCCAAATAAACTAATATAAACTAACATAAAATTGGGATTTGGAACACTGCATGGAAAACTAAGTGCAAAATTGTAATCAACTCGTGGGAATGACATCATCCTTTGACAAGTACCGCTGCATGCACTCGGGCCAAGAGCAATCTTGAAAACTGGGACTCGTGGCGCGTAAATGGAAAACTGATGTTTCCTCGAAATTAAAAAAAAGAGCCCGAAACGCGTGTTATATAAATGGATGAGAGGTTATTGCGGCGAGAGAAGAGCGATCGTTCGCACACACTTTCCTTATTACCGATATTAATCCAGTTTGTTTGTATTTGCAACAGAAATTGACTGGAGGCTCCCTATATGATGGGGATGGGCTTCGTCATTTTTAGCGAACACACACATCCCGTGTAATCGGCACCCATTATTGATAAAAGTCGAGTGCAACCTGAAGAGACGATCTTTCAAACGCGACTTTGCACTTTTGAGTGAACAATTTTAGATGAGAAAAAACACTGAAAAACACATTTGCCTAGAAAAACGTATTAACATTCCAAAAAAAAAATCATTAACTTGTGTGGGCCTTTCATTGCTTGCTTCTAGGTGGTGTGTACCATTCCCATTCGAGATGCACTTAATGTTCTTGCAGTCTTATAACAGCAAAACTGATGAAGTGACGGTTAGCCTTTGCAACCCAGGGTGTGACGTTTCATATACCCCAACATCTGTTAGTATTTGAGGAATCGTACTTCAAAATTTAGCTTCAAATTTTTCAATACGATACCTACATACATGTATATACCGTATTGAAAAACATGAAGCTAAATTTCACTAAATTTCATCGTATTAAATAAAACACATACTCATGTTTGTATATGATACCCCATTGCTGATGAGATTATGGAATACTGTTATCCCGACTGAAAATTATAAATATTGTCGAGTATGTTATAGTTGTTATTGGAGTGATGGGGCCAAGATAATACCTATACAAGGTTATTATTAAAAAAACTAATGATATAGTTCCATAGAATAAAATCACCTTTAAAATTAGGGACTAATTATTTCACTATACCCATACAAAAATAATGAGCAGAAAAATATCACAGTGAATTTTCTGCAGAACCTATTATGCAGAATTCTTAAAACAGAAAGCATAGGATCCAACTTTCCATTATAATTCTGCAGAAGTTCTTGCAGATATACATATGTAGAAATTTACATGATAAAAGGTGTCTGCTGCATTTTCCTTTCCAGCAGTTAGTTTTCAATATACATTGTACAAATGCCATTCTACTGTATAAGGTACCATACATAATGCCAAGTACAAGTTATGAGAATTTCTCTAACGATTTTTTTTTTAAAATTTAGCTAGTTTAGTTTCTGCAGAGATTCAACATAATTGATTTTTACAGAGAAAGTCACAATAATGCTGCAGACGATCAGCCGTGTGAATCCTGTAGAATTCTGAGAGATTTATCTTGTATGGGTAATCTTATTGACATGTTCCATAAACTCATTATTCTTATACGATTTTCTCAATATGAGACCCCTTGATATTTTTCACTTAATTCAACACGTAAAATATCAACACAAATTTATGGAAATGAATGGGCAATGCTTCTGACTAATTTATTCTACAATTAACTGCTCGCAAATTGCTAAGTAACATCAAACTTTTATTCGAACCATATTGATAACACGTTTTTGCCTGACATATACCCTGTTGAAATCCCTTTTAAAAGTACTATAGCTTCTATATACGGTTGAACGTATTTCCAAACCAAACCTGTTACGCTGGAAAAATAAAGTGGACGAATCTTCCGAAATCTTCTCGCACCAATGGGATTCTCTGGCTATTTATCAGATTACAATTTCAAATGAGGTGGGCCCGCGTCACCCGGGCTTATTTCCCAAGACGGAGGGGCGTTAAAATGGACGTAATCCCCGGCGTTGGATTTCTCATTTTGCGGAATTCTTCGTTCGTCTTAAGACTAGCTTAGTGCGGCCAAATGGACAGCCCGTTTGTCTTCCAATTATAATTGAAAGTTGGCTGGCAAACTCGCCGACTAATCTCCCTATTATTGCTCCATATCCACGCTCCAAATAGATTGGATTGTTAGCTTGTCAAGCGCAATAATTGAAGTTATGGCGCTTGCTTGAAACGGCCATGCTCGAAATGTATACGTTACACGCACACCACCAGCTAGAAGGATACAAGAAATCATCCGGGTGCATATACAGGATGCCTCCATATAGCTTAGAACGTGTTGGCCATGCAATTTCACCATGTTTAATGTACGGAAGCAAGAGAATGATTTCTCTAGATACAAAACAAAATTACCTTGTCGCTTTACCTCTCATCGATGCTATTTTGTCATAACTATTAATCGTGAGCATTTTTATGAATACATTGCCTACCCTTTGCTACACTTTATCGGAAATATAATAGTATATGTGATATAAAATCCCATACATTTCCAGATGTTTTTTAATAATATTTTAAAAATATCCATAACAGCAAATCACTCATTGGATGTATATATGAAGTAGGTTATTGCATGACAAATTTGTCACAAATTTCAGTACTATATATATGGCTAATATAATGTACAATGTTCCCGTTATTTTGTCTATTTTATACATATCAATATAAAATAATGGACTTGCACACCCTGCACCTTATGTACAACCAGATATGATCCAGGAAAGTTTGCTGCGAAGCGTAATGCGGTGTATAACTAAATACGTGACACTATTACCAAGTAAAATAGGGGATTTCCCGTATCTAAACTTTACCATCTAATTAGTATAGGGAAGGTCGCTATGGGGAAGGCCGTTATAGCGAGAAGTCGTACTAGAAGAGCATAAAAATAACTCCTTCAATATGTATCAGCTATATAACAAGCGTTTCCATTATTTTGTCCACCATCAACACTACTTATTAATAAAATAATGGGTTGAAGTGCTATATATAATCCACACAAATGCAGTAAATTTCCAACGTATTATAAAGTAATACAACTTACAAAATTAACAATTAAAAACCTATTAAAAAACACGCACACGTGGAGTTCAAAGGTCACCGGCACTGCAAAACTGAAACCAAGCAGCCCCTTGAAAGCGGGCAATCACTGCTAGCTCCGCCGCATGCACAGGTTGCCGCCTTTCCATCTCCGTTTCCAAAAAAAGCCACCCTGTACTGCAGGCACGTAATACACTGGCAGCAGAAACAAAGGAAGGCAATTTATTGTAGGGGGGTGCAATAAAACCGCAAGGAGTATTTAGCTGTCAAAATAGTAGGGCGCTCATCTGTTGGAGCGTTCGTTAAGAGCATAATTCTCGCACATGTTGGTTTCTCCGCTCCTTGCTTCCTGCCTTTCGTTAATTCTGCGCCAGCGTATTAGGCACGCACCGTCGAGCGCATTTTCGCTCGGAAACAACTTAGCTAAACTCCGATTACTTTTCCCGCGCCTGGCTTTGGCACGCTCTCGCTCCCATTTCTCCCTGCAGCTTACTTAGTTGAAAGCGAGTTTGATTTAAATTAACGCTGGGTAAACAAGAGGTGATGCCACTATTAAACCCCCACCCCAAAACGTTAAACCAGCCATTTCCATTACTTTATCTCTCCTACGTAGGGTTTGATCTTCTCGCGGCTCCAAGTCGTGGAAATTAGGAGGCGCGAGCGTGAAAAGGCCTCGGCCTATAAGCGTCATTTGCCACGTAATTATTTAGGATTAAGCTGTTAATTCTCAGGATTACGTCTTCGCCTTGCAACTTAAAACGAGAGAAACGCTCATAATTAATCTTTTCCTGCGAATTCCTAATTAATTCAAACGCTTAGTACGAAGGGATTTTTAACAACCTTTCTGTGTTGACCACCCGATGGTCAAGGGTTGCAGCTGCGGGTTTGAAACTTTGTTTCAAACTATGCATTTATGACAAGGGTTTATTATCGTTGCAACACACTCGAAAGTTTCGTTATGCAATGCAAACCGAAAAATCTCAAATTAAGATGTCCACGAAATAAGATGCATCTTTATTTCAACAATTTCTTATCTAAAAATTAGCTGCATGTTCATGTAATCGTCTTATTTCGTTGACAATTTTAAAATGTTTTGCAGTGTGAATTTTGTTTTTTTGTGCAAAATATTCTGCAAGTGTTCATACATGTCGTATCGATCACAGTGACTATTTTTATACAAGTAAAATCGAAAATATAAAATTTAAAAATTCATTTTTGCTTTAAAATAAATTTAAAGCAAATAAAAACATTGCTCCATATAACCTAAAAGTGTGCTATTAATAGTAGTTATTGGCTTTTATAGGTAACACAAATAATTCAAGAAACTTATAATTTCAACTTTCACCCTTAATTTTACTTTTTGATGTCAATGTCAGGATGTTTCATCGACTATCTGAATCTTAACTTATATATTAGAAAGTTTTGTATAATACAGTATACACGTATATTAATCAGTTATGAGAAAATCTATTATTGTTTAAACCCAGATGCTACTATCTGTAATCTGTCTTCTTCATGCTTCATTTTATCTATTCATAGTTAATGTTTTAGGAAATAGTGATTTTAGGAAGTTATTATCCACTTTGGAATCGTAGAGTTGACAAAGTTTTATGTACTAGTATACATATACAATTTTTTATTCCTTGCAGAAATAGCACGATCTGCAATTCATTTCCCATTGAAGCAAAAATTTAATTTACACAGTGAATTTAATATCTTTAATTAATTAACTTTTCTTGAATTCTTGATCATTAATCACGTTGGTTTAAAAATCCACAATTCAGTTAGTGCTGTTAACATTAATTTCCTAAAAAAGAAGTCATTTTTACTATCAGATGTGAGTACAGCATCAATTTTAAAAATTCCATTTGTTGTTTATAAACTGCAATGATTATAGCAAGTGCAATTTGAATATCAGTTTTAGCCCATCATCACACTAATGCAAGCAAGTATATTTCCACCTTTTTCACATTAATTCTCTCCTTAGGGGGTTTCACACCACCCAATAGGGTGGTCATCAGATTCCTTAGGCATTCAGCGTGTTTTTGTTTTCCTTCTTGAAACCAGAATGCACTCAAACAATGCCAAAGTGGTTATACAGCGAACGCACTCTGTTTAAGTGACTCCCAGAGTGGATTTAAATGGAAAAAGCTGATAAAGTGCGGGGATTAAGTCGTTTGATATTACACTTTAGTAAAACGATCTTAGTTTCCCTCTCACTCATCTCTACGCCCTCCTGCTTATACACTACCTAACCCAAATGCCATTGCATGGAGCGCCGCTAGGAGCTTTTCCATTTCCCCGTACGCTTACTTTGGTAAAAAGCTTAGATACCATATTGTATATGTCGCAAACATTGGCACTCTATAAGATGGTCCCTTGTGAAAGGTTTACGTGGAGAAATTTTAAAAACTTGATGTGAAATTTCAATGTTTTTCACCGAAACAAGCTTCCAATAACGTATATATAATCATCTTCAAATCATTACGGAAATGACGTTTCTAACAACTTGTATCAAAAGTATTTTTTGTTGTTGTGAAAATAGGCTCTGTCAATAGCTCTATCTTGACTGTATTCTGACAAATTTGAAGTACGCATGCGCGCAGCGAGCAGTTCGCTACTTTCCGTCTAGTGGGAATCAGGCATTACAGGATGCAACATGCATGTCCATGCACTCTAATCTTTCTTATACGTTAAATTACTGTATATGTGTGTTCGGTATATAGGGTTTCACACAATTTATTTCGTCTTTAATAAGATATAACTATTAGCAGAACCAATTTTGTCAAATAGTCGTACACTAGGACCTGTCTAAAATCATCGTGTGTATAACAATATCCTCTCTAAAAGCATATACAATTATAAAAATAGCCAGTCCCGTGTTTTGACACTTGTCTGCAGATGAACTTGTCTGAAAGTATGTTTTTCACTGGTCCCAAGAGTGTGCTTTTATACAGGTAAATTGTCGTATACATTACATGTATACAAGTGTATGTATCTCGGTATTGAAAACAACATGTTTAATTTTTATCCTATAAATAACCATGTATGTTTCATTGTTTCGCAATATACCTATTATAGTATAACCAAGTATATTTCCGGATCATAAGTGTCATCTTTTGGCTAAGTTTAAGAAATGCCAATTCTGCAAATTTGCCGTTGTATATCCTATGTAATTTCACAAAAGTCTGTGTTAACTCCTAACCTTTTCAACCATGCACATCCATCATATGTATTCATATGCACAATCTTTATTTGAAAACAAACGTGTTTTGTCTTCTCCTTATTTCTTTTCTTAAGCTATTCTCTAAGCTTTTTTTTCCGCATCCTTCCGCAAAGCCGCTGATATTCTAAGAATTAACACAGTCGAGTATAAGATGGATTATTGAAATGCTCGCTAAAGTCAAGCGGGCTTATTAGCAGCGTACTTCTCGGGGGAGAAGTCTATGCAAATGCATTTTTTTTTCTCCTTAACTTCTCCCGTTGCCATTAACGTTTGCGAGCTTATATCGTGGGGATTGATTAATTGCCTCCCCTTTTATTTTTGCTCAAATATATTCGCAGCACGACCGTTCAATTGCAACAACAATTTCTCCAAAGTGTCTTTTTATTAACGGTTACTCGCTGTTACAAGGGCGACACTCGCAATAAATATCTCGGCATATTTTATTTAAGCTCCCTTTTCTTCGCTAAATATATATATCGATGCCCAAATGCGAACCCTCCTTTCCTCTCTTCTACATTTCTAATATATAAGAAAATCACGAGAGCGTGTTAACAGGGCGTTAGTGTTTATAAGTCGAGAGTGGGTACGTATAAAAACTCACGTTTCAAGCGTCTACCTCGACACTATACTATTGGTTCGGAACTTACTAAGTTTTTATCCTTCTTGGGGGTCAAACTGTACAAAGCCTCGGAATATGATGTAATATTTTCCTTTTTCAGTCCATCACATTAACTGTTTGATGACCATCTTCAGGTCTATGTGACACCTATACAGTTTAAAATCTTCTATATTTTTAATTTTCTTTGAAATTTGGTGTTGTTGTCAGATATACCTTTTAGCTAATGACCCTATTTGAAGTTTTTTGGAAGTGGTGATGATGAATAGACAAATATATTAAATTTTATCCAATTTTCCTTATCTTTTCTGAAATTATGTCATTGTTTATTTGTTACATGTCCCTATAGTGAAAAATCTCATTGTATGAGACCCCATATCTTATGGGATTATGGAACATCTCATGTTTATACTAATTAAAATTATAAATCTTGTCAAGTACATTTTTATTAGAGAGGAGTCTCATAATAGACTCATAAAATGCTATTATTACGGGACTCTTGCCATAGAGTCCCGTTGAATGTCTCATATATTCTCACTAGTCTTATTAGCAAGTCCCGTTGGTCTAATAATAAAGTTCCATAATATCATATAGTCTCATGGATTTTCTCTATGAGACGATGTGGGATGTATTACAACAATACGTTCTTTGTTGATATAGTAACATTTCCTTATCGAAAAATAATTTTAGTAACTTTATTAATTATAGTTTTAACTCAAATAATCCATCATTGGATACAAACACAGTAAAACCTGCCTAAAAGCATCCTGCATTTTTACACAGGCTGCTTTATGCATAAAATGTGCCGGTCCCGACATGTACAGCATATCTGCGGATGAACCTGTCTGAAAGCATATATTTTATAAAAGCTTATTTTCACAGGTCCCAAGAATACACTTTTAGACAAGTTCCACTGTATATAACTAATCATCAGAATTTTCAAAAAAAAAAGTTGGTCATGTGAGATTTAAATATATAAAATTGAATGTAAAGTTCTTTGACAAATGTACCTGATGATCAGTCTCTTATTTTTAAAGTGCCTGAGATTGTACTAATTCTACTGTTTGTTGCAGCAGAATTTAAATTATATTAAAATAAAAGACTATTGGAGACATTTAGACGTTCTTACTTATGCTTGGAAGGATGCTTAAAGTCAGAATTAAGTTATAGTAATGGTTACATTTTGCATAACGTCCTGAAGCAATAACAATTTCCATTTATAAACAGGCCAATAAAGTCAGGTTAGAAAGTAATTCGCAGAAATAAACTCAAATTAATGACACGATCCTGTTTAAATAGGTTCTGATATCAACTAAAAGAGCAGGCAATTTTCGCCCAAATGCACCGCAAATTTTATGTTGCTACAATTCTGGAGTGCTTTGCATACCATAATGACTGAAATTGGGTACCGAAAAGAGTGACCAGTATCGCTCCTTTGTAAAACGTTGCTCTATAGCCCCCATGTTTGGGTTGACAATGTTGGCTTCCAAGTGTGCCGAACATTGCGGTTTTAATTAGCAGTTAGCCAATAGAAGATTTGTTTACTTAATGGCACGAACACAGCCCTTAATTAGCAAGCTCTCAAAATGAGCTAATTAACGTAAAACAGAGCCAGCAATCGCACTGTTTCTAGCACGAAGCCCCAAGTTATCCGAGGCTACGATTACCATGTAGATAATTATTAATTGAATGTTCAGACCTATAAATATCCATGCTAAATTGCCTTTTCAACTAACACTGAACGTTTCTGAATAATTTCAGAGCCACGTCGTCTATATTGATCGGGATGGATCCGAAACTTTGCCATTTATAAGAAAACGATCTTCAGGCAGAAGGTAGGCTTATGGAAATTTATTACTAAAATTGTATCATTCAATGGTTGAGAAAAATAAAGATTTAACGGAACTTGTGTCTATGTGCTGAGAACCTATTCATGTGACTAAAATCATGTTTTACAACATATGACATGTAGTTGCATTATCTATGCCAAAACCAATAATTAAGTTGCTTTATTATTATATATAATTAATGCATGATATGAACATAATTTTAATTCCTTATACATGTTTGGTGTAGTACCCTAGTACTTCAGATTGCTAATGTTATGGTAATCAATTATATACATGTACATATATACATGTATATTGCCAGTAATAAATTTTGACTGCAATACACATGCAGCATAGTTTGAAACTCATGACCATTTCCTATGTTTTTTGTCTTTTTCCTGTAATAATGTGTATTACTAACAACTTTAAATGGTTGATGTTATGTTAACTATTTAATTTTTTTTAGATCAATGCTATATACTCAAGTGATAATGTTGAGCCTAACATGTAACGTCTGTTATGCGTTGTAAACACATATGTAGGTGTCTTCACGTTACTAATCATATCCAAGATAAGACACTTGAGTGGGGTTGCCAAGCTTGTGATATTCTGTATTATTACCTTTACGTTCACATGTAATGATGGGTTAACACATGTTGTGTCGGTGAAACAGGAAATTGGCTCCTCCCAGCCTCCGTATCTACCAACTTGGCCGAATGTGGATAAATATGCGATAAGATTACGTTGGTGAAGACCCCTATTGTAATTGAACTTTAGTTTAAGGGTTTCATCAAAGTGTGGCATCTAAATAAATTGCAACTACAGTTGGAATGAAATTTTTTAATTATGAAAATAGTAGTGCGATAGTGAGCTATTTTTCATACGGTAACTTAGAAAGTGGATGAAGACTAGAACTTATACTTTTATTCATTAATCCGTTAATTCACGTGACTAAGTCATCTCCAACATTTTATGCTATATGACAGTTTGGATGCACCCTGTAGCTATTGTATGAGTTAGGCCTATGCAGGTGTAATGAATTCTAATATCGTTTTCCCATTTCGATTAACTCGATTTTAATTCCAGCGTTGTTGAATCGCTTATCAGATGGAAAAAGATTGGATAAAAAATAAACAAGTGTTTTTTTGTGAATGGCATTTCTGAAGAGAGATAATAGTGATCAAAATGAGTGGATGGGAGAAATAGTGGGAGGAGGGAATGAAATTGAAGCAGGGAAGATGAGAAAGATGAAAAAAAAAGTGAAGAATCGATGGGGAAACCAGATAGCAGTTTTTTTTTTTGTACTCATTCTATATAAACCTTTTGCATTGTCTTAATAGGATTGCTATATGTTCGTGATCTCATTTTGCTGGAAGCTGCTCACGTCTTAAAAGCAAATCTAAGGCCGCAAAGCTTCCAATTAAAGAAAAGTGTGTTGCTTGTTTGGGAGCTATTGGCTTCACTTTAGCTCGATTTGGTAAAAAGCTTTTTTTTTTCCACGCAAGAATATCGGCTCAATAATGGTACAGGCGAATTGCGACACCCCCACCCTGTTAGTGGCCTGGGAAAGGGCCAATCTAGGTGAAAGTGCTAAATCGACATCGCAATTCAGTCATATAGAAAACTGAAGGCCGAGAAATCAAATGTAGCATGGTCTTATTTGGCCCTGCTATTGCTGCCAAACAAATGTGTAATTTAATTCATGGTAAATAGGAAAACGTTAATGATTCGTATTATACAAATGTATATTTCTGGATTTTTCATTTGGATTACTATACGTGCTGGCCATCGCGATGCTGGTGTTATTTTAAATATGTGTATATTGTTTTTGGTAAATTTTGCTTATTTTACAAAAAACATAAGAGGTTTGTTTGAAGAAAACTAGAGCATCGTATTTAAACTATTGGAGAGTTTTTGCATTGGTTGATGAATTACAGTCAACTATAATTAACCATGTGTAAACTTAAGGTCTCGATCTAAACATAGCATATGACCTTATACATCCTGTTATTAATGCCAAATAAATGTGTATTTTAATCGGAGGAGGACTATACCAGAAAACTTCAATGATTCTTAGTAAACATTTCAGCCAAATAAAATGTATATTGTAAAAGTGTAACCCCAAAATACGACCCCTTCAACCCATAAATGTCACTAGGTTAATTAGTTCCAATACGTAATATAAAACTTTTATTCTTGAAAAATTATGTCCGTTTTATGCAAATGAAGTACACACATGTATATAAATTAACCTTAATTTCTATTTTTTTCGAACTATTATCAAAGGGCTCCCAATATCAAAGGGACTTTTATTCTATGGGACGCTATGGCAAGAGTCCCATAATAATAACATTTAAGAGTTTATGATGAGATCCCACTCAACAAATATAATAAACAAGATAGTAAACAAGATTTCAAGTTTTCAATTTGGATAAATATAGGATGTTCATTATCCCATAAGAAATGAATTCTCATACAATGAGATTTTTCACAATGAGTTTTGGAAAAATTTCTCTTTTAGAAAACCATGACATATCCATGGAAATCTACATATTAAATATCACACTGGTATATGGACCCCTTATGCCAAGACTGCTTATAATTTCATCATCGCATTAGATCTTACACCTGTTAGGCAGCACTGAAGTTATCTGGGAGGGAAGTTAATAATGTCAATAATCTAATTCACAATTGTACATAGGTATAGTTGGAAAGTTAGAATTGAAAGGTGATACCCTTCTTCTGGCAACATGACTGCGGTTCACCTGGGGAATCCTGTCGATGGCTGCAAAAGGTGCCGCTTGTATCCACTGCACAATACAAATTCCAGAGCTCCCATTTTTTTTAATTTTCTCCATCTAAAAACACGTGTATACATTCCCCACCTTTGGGAAAACGTGGGTTGACAACAGCCATCAGACTCAACGTACAGTGGATGTGTACACGAAACGTGAAGAATGGCCCGGATTGGATTTAATCCGGTTCTCCCTACGATGGCACCTCCATAAAAGAGCATGAGCAGGGCGAGGGGGTGGCTGCAATATCCGCTTTTTTGTTATCCTTTCCATCAGCAACCACAATAGCAGACCAAATAAAAATGTTCACTCGAATAACTTCGACATCAGGTTGCGTGGCAGCCACGATTTTATTTATACGATTGCCAGCAGACTGACAAGCTGAAATTGGAGCTGGAAAGAACCCACTAACATTGGCAATAGTGCACTTGCATATAATATATATAGCTCAATATATATGCATAGTTCAACCACAAGAGGGCTTGCTAGACATCGAGACTCATGCTATATAGGGCTGGGGTGATTTCTTTCAAATTTATATCCAAGCAGCCTTACGGAGATGCGCCGCTTGTCGGATATTTGCTTGTTGTCGTTTTGCTTGAATGGCAAGCCCAAGCTATAAATATCCTATGCGAATTTACGAACTCGGCGAATAAAGTCAGGTGGAAATTTAAAAGTCGATTGCTTTTTTACTGATAGGTAGAACTATACGTCAAAGTGTGTGTCACCGTTTTCAAGAGGTGTCATGTAATGCGAGTGCTCGAGCCTCTTGTACGAATCAAACTTGGCCTGTGAGGTTCTATCGCTTTTTAATTATTCAGTATATGGATGCTTGTCTGCAAGGTTTCTGATACGACAGCCAAGTAGCAGTTGAGAATGAGTAAATTAAAACTGTTTGAACAAAGTTTGGACTCCTTAACTAAAATGTCAAGCAGACTCGTACACAATAAAAATGAGAAGTGTGGAAATGCTAATCAGACTACAGTGAAATGAAATTAGCAATGGGACCAAATGAGGCATCATATTCGATTGGAACTATGGCATGAATCATTAATAATACGATTTTATAAGACTAAGTAGCCAGTAAACAAAAGCCATTCGAAGAAGAAAAAACTAAATGAATTATTTAAACAACGTTTGGGTTAACCACAATAAATTGATATTTTTATTATATTAATTTTATTATTTTATTATATTTTATTATATTAATTTTATTATATTAAATTTATTATAAATAAAACACTTTAGATATATTCCTTTACATTCGTATAAATTTATAAAAAAAAGTGTTGTATGGCCCATTACAAGAAAATTTACCCCAATCTCTGTAGTGTGCATGCACATGCATGCATACTACAGTGCAAATATTGTAATGTAGTGTAGCTTCAGTGATCATAGTTTCGATGATTTTAACCACCTTCATCGATCTGATGGCATCCAAATTTCAATCCGGTTGTAAAAATTTCAGTGCAAGTACAATCCACACGTATACCCAGTTTTGATTTTGATTGAAAAATCCGCCATGTTGTTTGATGCCAAAGACAAAAAGAACGCCAGCTTTTATATTTTGCTCCACTGAACGACACTTAATGGAGACAAGAGGGGGACGGATTTTTTTGCTTCGCATTAATTTATAATAAGTTTATACTTCTACGAACAAAATTAAATCAAAATATGCTCGCAAGGAAAAAAAAAGCAGCACCGTACATTTACATTTGATTTGAAGCGTTATTGTAGGCATCGAACAGTCTCTACCCTGTTAATAATTCACATCATTTGGCAAAACAGATTGGGTAAGCATTGCAATTTGGACTGACATCGTAAAACAGATACATGTATACCCAGCTCAGTTTTAGTTTGCCCTAGGAAAACCTATTTGACTTCCAACTTATTTTAATCAACCTATCAAAGTGCTAATATAACTTGGTGCGAGGAACTGAGGAAGCAAAAGGAAGTAATATTGCTTTTCTCACATGTTATTGCTTATGGGCAAACAAGACGGAAATAAATGTATTAAAAGTTAATTTCAAACATACGTCGGCAAGTATCTAACAATGTCTCCAGAGAAATGAGTCAGGGTTAAAAAATAAGCAATATATAAGCTGCTAGAATTCCTATTATTCCCGCAGCAGGCGAGCATATCATTTTGGTGTTGAAAAGCAAGCCCTAAACCATGGGCCTGATGACATTTCCCCACCCACAATTCCAAGAATGGGCTAAAATATATTAGTCCGCACAGCGTTCTTTTTTTTTTTTTTTTGATTCCTAGGAATCAAATCTCCCTTGCATGACGACTTTTATTTGATGTTCATATCATAATACCCCTTCCTGCGAAAATCTTATAGGATTCAATACTTTTCCCAGCTCCTCGTGAGAAAAAATATGACACGTTTCCTATACAAAAGCGAGGGAGATAAAGCCAGGGTCCAAACTTTTCCATTTTCCAGGAGGATTATTTTAGCGGGAAAAAAGAAGCCGGAATTCAGTTAATAGAAATGGGATTAGTCAGAGCCACAAGTTATTCCAGCCATCAAACTATCAGGCCTGGGGATTTGGACCTGTTCACGATATTCTGATTGCATATCGATTACTCCATGGCATAGCCAGTACACACATCTATGTATTTCTGTCATCCTCGAAAAACTTACTCGGTGTGAGGGATGGTGGGAAAACGAGAGAAGGAAATGGCATATTTTAGCATATTTTACGAGCATCTTCCTTATATACAATGGCCGGAGGTAAAAAAAAAAACACATATACTTGTATACATGTATATTGTTCGAAACAAACAAATCTGTAACTATAGCTGTTGTAGCAAAGTTAGCAAGGAGTTTAAACTTGTATTGTTTCCAAGTTGGAATTAAGTTTTTAGGTTTTTAAGTAAAGTTTTGTCATCAGTCTTGAATGACTACCCAAAAGTTGTCAAACAAAATATTAAGTGTGGATGGTGAGTTTGACGCTATGCATGATCTGAATAAGGTTTAAGAAACTTAAAAAAGACTGATGTGTTGGAGCTTTGTGTACAAGCAAGAAGGTCAAACTATACAGGAACAACTACATGCACATGTACATAACATACAAATGTGAAATCAATTTTTTGTGCAACATAGCAATTGCTTTGACTCACTGCTATCAACCAATTGTTCTTTGATGAAAATTCCTATTTAAACCAATAATATAAATGAATAAACAAACTAATTTTCTCAAAAATACACAAAAGCTACACAAAAATAATTTATGTTAAAATTCAACCTAATATTGAGTGCTATATGGACATACCAACATTGGGTTAACATTGGGTTAAATTTAAGTGTAACTACCAAATGTTACCCAACGTTTGGTAACCTGTTTTAATAACTATGACCCAACGTTGGGTAGTTTTAACCCAACATTTGGTTGTTACACTTAAATTCAACCAAATGTTAACCCATTGTTGGTATGTCCATATAGCACTCAATATTGGGTTGAATTTTAACCCAACGCTTTTAGTGCGTATAGTAAGTTTAGAATAAACTATATCCTAATCAACTTATTGCTCAAATTCGTCTTTCCGTTATTGACTGGGACTCGTATTTTGCCACAGAATGTTTTAGGTTTTGTGTCAGCTTGTGTACATTTGTGGATGATCTGAAAAAAAGGAGGCGGGGATTGGTAATAATTCACATGCATTAATAATTCACTTCTGCGTTAAAACAATCTCCTCAGTGTGACTTTATTAGGAATAATCAATGGGCCTGTCATTCAATGTTGAGAAGTTAACGTCTCCACTCAAACGTAAATGAAATGCAGCAATTCTGGATGAACATATCGCGTACAACAGAAGTTGATCGTGCTTATACGTGTGCATGCATATAGGGTCTATAGATCCTATACAGGTACACTGTAAAATAAGCCAACACTGAAGTAAGCACACACTTTGGTTGATCAAATTGAACGCGCAATCAGTTTCCATTTTGATCTACGATAATTTCATAGGAAACCAGCGTGCATATATAAAATTGTCACGTGCTTAGCTCATCTTAAGTACAAAACACTTATAAAAGCATTAGAAAGAACCTTGCTATTAAGGAAGTTCGACATCCCAATATATGATGCAAGAAGCTTTATCGATATTTTGTAAAATCAATACGAGTAAAAAGTTGGTCAAAATAATGACAGCCTGAAATTCTGATTAACCCATGATTTCAATCACCCCCACTAGTTTGCTCTTTCTTCCACCCCTTATGTAATATCCCTTATTTAATGTTCAATCCAAACCTAATAAAGTCGTGGAAATCAACTTTACCAACGTAGATATGACTCTATTGGAAATAATATAAAAAACTAGGCAGTTTGGATGTTGGACATTGTGACCCAAATTGCTTGAAGGAATGGCAGTGATTGCAATCTTCGTGCATTGTGTATAGTTTGCAATAAGAAATAAAATTACTGGATGGTTATAAAACGCATGTTGACGTCACGTATTGCACTGGTTTCCGCACGGACTTGTAAAATGGTAGTGGAAGATTCACTATGTATTAAACGACGAGGATTTTAGCATGGGACATGGATGAAAACTAATTTTGGATACGTGCATAACGACTGCGATATGGCGCCCAATAATCAGCTTAACGATTGTTGCGATGGTCTATTAATCTGCTTGACCATAGTTATGTTGACATAATCATACAGGATCCTGCATTTCATTTCAATTCAGAGAAATAAGCTTACACGAAGCGTAGTGATGCTTTTGCTTTACAATTACTTTACCGAAAACTGAGCTGCATGTGAATGGACTGGTCAGATCGTGATGGCGTTAACAGGGTTGTATACCAAAACAAGCCTTTCTTTCGAAATTATTTTTTTCATTAATTTTGGAAACTGATAGGAACAAATGGAATGTACGAGGATCTAGCATAAATATTCAATTATTTGTTTAAATTTTTGTGCATGTATATGTATATTCCATTTCATAGAAATATGTCTGTAAAGTTTATAATTGTAGAGTGTCTGGTAAACTTTACGGACATATTTCATAAATATTCTATTATTTGTTTAAATTTTTTGTTTATGAATATGTATATTCCATTTCATGGAAATACGTCCGTAAAGTTTACCAGACACTCTACAAATATAAACTTTACAAACATATTTCCATGAAATAGAATAAACATTTACATGCACAAAAATTTTAACAAATAATAGAATATTTATGCTAGGTCCTCGTGCATTCCATTTGTTCCTAACAGTTTCCAAAATTAAATAAAAAAATAATTTAGAAAGAAAGGGGTATTCTGGTTTTTCACATTTCTGCATGGTGCAACATATACATGTAGATTATGTTAATCCAAAATTGGCAAAGGGTTGTTTCATTCTTTACAAGTGCATCTACATGTATGATTCAAAATGCTATCTAATGCTGAAAATACTGCACCTCATCCCCCCCCTATTCACTAAGGTTATTTCTGTTAGGGAGGGTGCCCACCAAGATGGTGAGCACGTGGTGATATGGTGACTTTGCGGCATATATTCTACGCTGCCCAAGATTATCTTATAAATTTTCATATACTCGCCTCGTGAACATGCCATGAGCTACAAGGTCGCCATAACGCCACATGCTCACCATCTTGCTGGGCACCCTGCCTTATAGGACTTGCAACAACAAGTTCAGCAAGGTGCCCCACAAGTGCGTAAGGCATCATCTTCCATGAAGGCCCATGATCAAAATTTAAAAGAAAACAACAACAATCGCAATAAACTGGAGAAGAACATCTCTAAGGACATGATATTAAGGACATTGTACCCTGGTCTCATTTGAAGCTATAATAATAAAAACAATGGGCTACATTCATCCACTTAAGCTTAGCATCAAGACATGCCATCCTAATTAGAATTTAATGACTCATATATATGCATAAAATTCATCTTTTCAAATTTCCTTCATACTTGTTCAAGTATGTTTACATTTGTTGCAGAAGTTTCATTGGACAATGGCCATGAAGTATACATTATAGTGTATGTCTAACAAGAACCCTTTTTGTCACCAGTGCATCATCACCAATCTCTTAAGCCCCTATATCTTTTTCGGTTACAACTCCGATTGAAAGCCCTTTGCTGACAGGACCTCAACATTGCATACATGTAAAGACCATCCCCACCCTTATCCGACGATATTACTTCTGTCAGAAGCCAAAGCAAATGCAAACACAGCAATAGGCGGAGGAGGGAAACATCATGCAATATTGAAGGGCTAAATAATACCCATCCATATGCCACGGACTATTTGCTCAGTAAGAGGTTTCAATCGGTCCATCGCAGGTAGAAAGCAATGGAATCCCGGAGGTAATCCCCTGGTTTTTAAGCTCGCTTGCCTTTCTCGCTAATGCACATTTTTCCTTTGCAAATGGATGGGAGGAGAAGTTATCTTTTTTGGCTAAAGAGCCTGCATGCATGCGTATACACGCTAATACTTTAAGAGGTAGGCAACGCATTCTTTTTTTTTTTTTTCCTTGTCGTATAATACAGGTGTACACGTCACGACAGGTCCCCGTTTCAACGTGGAATTACACCGCTTACCGCATGCCCGGAATATAAGCACAGATCTACCGTGGCTTCCAGGGTGGGGAGGGGGTTGTCCCATCCCCCCCAGCCATCTCGCAGCGTGCAAATAGAGAGGCTCTTATTGAGACGTTAGACTCGATCCTCGGAGGACCCGGGATGGTCTCTGGAGTACGTCGACAATAGTCTGCACTAGGAAAAAAAAAGCATCCTTAATCTCGATCCGCTCCCGTGCAATTATTGCGAGCATCCATAGGAGGAGAATGCAGTGACGGCGTGATTTTTGTTGTTATTTAATACTCAGCCGGCTGGGTATACATATGAGGAGATGCTTTTTATGGTGGCTTCTCCCATTTGTTCCCTCGCATTGCAACTCGCTGCGAGAGATGGACCTTAATGGGTTTGCCATGAAAAATTGATAGTCTCCAAATGGAGCTGCACCAAGTGCTTTTTTGCCTCTTACGTAGAATTCTGCGCTGAACATGATGCCTTTTGAGGCATGACGTTTTGCTCCCTTTTCCTTAGAGTAGGTTTCAGACCTAGTTGGGACTGTCCTTTGCTGGGCCACATTTTCAACCTCACACGACCAAAATTGGCAACCAACTCCTATCCTCTGATTGGATCTCCTCGATCACCTGATCGAATCCAACCAATCAGGGGACGGGAGTGCGTTGCAAAATTTTGGTTGTATAAGGTTGAAAATGTGGCCCCAGTACAGGGTCTCGATGTTGCGAACATTGGCTATAAACGATGGATTTGCAAGATATGATCAGCATTATAGTCATGTCATAACGCTGGTGTCTTGCACTTGTGCTGGTCAATGACAGCAGCATTTATTTTAAAGTTCACTATTGAGTTTTTTTAAAAGTTTCTCACACATGTGTTCGGATACCTGTCTTGCAGTGAACTCAAAGTGTCGACTTTGGGCATTCTTATTTGTTGGAATTGACATAATGGCTAATTCTAAAGTTGACATTTTTAGAGTTTAATGCAGAGAGGTTATGTGATCACATATGCAACATTTTTGGGGGCTGTTCGTGTACCCCTAATGCATGTATAATTGATGTGCACATCCGGAAGCGAGCCCCAAAGGTCAAGTATCTATACCGCTAAAGCTAAGGGCAGCGCGATGCTCTACATCAGGGTTTCTCTGTACAAACCTGGAAAACTTTTAATAGTCATGGAAATTTGTTTTTATATATACTGCTAATGTCAGGGAAGTTGAAAATTTCATTACTGTTGGAACAGCTTGTTTGAAGGAAAGCATAAGTCGAATTAAAGTATGTAATATTTAAATCATTAAAAGCCTACCCCGACCCCGGCTAAACTGAACACACAGTTGTAACTATATACATGTATGTAATAAGTTATAACAGAAGTAATGTATAATTCTGTATTTTCTTTTTGCCAATTTTTCAGATTTTCATGCATGTTTCTCTCAATCTTAGAATTTATAGCTAGATGCTCATTTATATTAACTCGAAATATATAGTTACTCAGTTGAAATTTAGCTTTTCTTACTTTACTTAACCTCGAATCCAAACTGAATAATACTTCCAAAGCATATATGTGCATGCAAGTCAGTCAGCGTAACTTATTCTATTACATCACGTATACTCCGGGTTTAACAAGGAAACAATTTTAAATCTATTTATACCAGCATATACAATATATTGTATAAGTTAACAACTGGCAAAGCCTATAGCTTAACATAAGGCAGCTAGAATTCGTGTGGTGCACATAGAGGTCACGTAAAGATGACGGTTGTGTTGTCCTCCTAAACGCAAACACACAATAGTGTCATATGCAACAGGTATACAGTACGTTGCCAATTTTCATCAATTTGTACATGACATTGGCTATATATATATACGTTACCGTAATGGTGCTCGTTACTGCAAAGGCTACATGCGATGCATAAAGGAGAGGAGAAGCCAGGAGGTGGGAGGACAACAACAAAACTCTTAAATGTGTATCTAAAAAGCAATTGGATCATTATACGGATCCCCTGCAAGGTTGCTACGCAACATGTAAAAATCTTCATGGGACCCTTATGATTTCCCTAATTAGAGGCAGATTGAAGTCGGCAGTAGCGACTCGAAACCACCCAGTTAGTCGACTTATATCTCCTTCAGAAATTAATTTGATAACCAAAGCCCATTAGAGCTAAAAGTCGGTTGGTGGCTCTAACTAGATCGTCACTATAAATTATGCAGCCATCTTTTTATTATCTTATCTGATATTTATAAAGCCGAATAACAAGAATTAAATCGAAATGAGAGCCAACATATTGTATACGTTGCCATAAAGAGACAAGGATCCTATAGCTATAACGACACTAATATCCAATTACCCAAGTCCTTATCATCGCCTCATTGGATACTTCCAATTAATTTTCACCGATGCATGCATTTACAGGTAGAGCAGAAATGACACGGTATTTCAGGTGGACAATTTATGGCTTATCGACTAGCCAATCTTTGGAAATTATAATTGGAACCTTACGCATGACAAAAAGAACAGGCAATTAGAGAGACAACTTCATTAAACTGGAAAAATCAAAGTGGAAATGAAGCGTAGCGTATCAACCGGTTAGGGTGCAACTAGGTTACAGTCCCCGAGATAACAATCGCATCCCAAACTATATATAATGAAATTTATTTGAAAAAAAATTCAGTTTAATCTAGCTATCAAATTAATTTGCAAGAAAACAATTTTGGACGAAAATAGCTTTCCTGAAACTATATCTATACATTTTACTGAATTATTAATGGTATTGCATGATACAGGAAGCGTATATGGTTAGCTGATTTGTAATCCTGCTGTGCAAAAGCAACATATTTTTGTATTGGTGTACGAATCACGTGTTTATAAATTTCAATAAAAAATTAACTACATGTAATAACATGAGCCAAATACCGAGAATCGTTTTTGATAACTGGTTGCGTATACAGGCTCCATGGCAGTGCACATTTGCAAAGCATTGATTTTCATTATAAACAGCTAGGGTTCTAGCTGTAGCCAATGCAATCTAATAGATACATAAACGTATATACAAACAATGTATTTCCAGAAATAATTTAATTTTAATGAAATTGATTCTAAAAAATTTCATATATATCAAAATGCATTTTTTTCCCCAATTTGTAATATGTATAGCCAAACTATACTAAAGTACAATATGTCAGTCTGGGTTATGTTCAAACAACCAATGAACATTGCACTGATGTACACGAATGTATATGAATATATAAAATGTTCAAAATTTTCTACAACATTTTTTGCAATTTATATATATTCATGTATCTAGTGATAACTACAGAAAATTTACAACATGATTTTTAATAACATGAATTATCCTATATCATAGAAACCAAAATCAATCACTCATAATAAAACATGGCAAGTACATGTATATAGATATTGAAAATTTGATTTGTCGATTATCCATGGGATAATACTTAAATCAAGAACAATTGAAGGAAACGTTCAAACGTGTAATATATACATTCAATTCAAGGTTGGTTGTCGTTGTCTGGGTTAAATTTGTCACAAAAAAGCTTGCTTTCACTAACAAGCAATTATAAACGGATTAATTTCCAGTCTGAAGAGAGGGTGAGCATCATGCACGAACCCAGAAGCAAAACCTTATTAATCGACTTATTTTAATGATTGGAACTGAAAGTTGTAAAGGCCAACAAGTGGCACTCGACAATGTGGACAGTTTCAAGCCATGCTTTATATAGAGAAAGCTTTATGTTTTTCATCATTGAATAGAATATAAATTGTTTTCATTTTGATTTAAGACAAACTCATACATCATGCAGGTTGTATGGGATTTCAAGATTCAAATCTGTCAAATAATTTTCAAGGGAAAATTAGTACATGTATTGGAAAGCTGATGCACAAGTGTATCCTCGTATACACTCAACCTAACTTAAAAGCAGACTTTTTTTTTTCGTTTTAAGAAATATTTTCATCCAGTATACTACACAAACCGTTGATGAAATTTTGAATGTAGCATATAGGGAGACGCCCTAATGTCCTAGACCTTTAGATTTGCGTGTACACCCTAGAGGATAATGCATGAGATTAGATTTTTAGCAAAATTCTAGTGCACATCATTTCTGATCCTGATGTGTCTTTCTAATCTTCTCATCTTATGGTCCAATTTGTAATAAAACTACCCACAGAAATCACATTATAATGATGTTCTCTATATTATGCAAATTATGCCGATCCAGCAAAAAAATAACTTTTCTTCCCTTGCACTAAAGAAAAGAGGATATGTTATGCAAGCATTCACGCACGGAATTGGGTTTATTATTATGCCATCAGGCGGTATCATCAAGTTTCTTATTTTCGTATAATGAATATACGTTTACCAATGAGCATTTAATCTCCATATACTGTATATGTAGCACAACATTGTATATATACTGTATACCAGTATATACAAAGCAACGAAGATACCCATGCAATATATACCTTGTATATATGAGTGTACACTGTATATTGCATGGGTATCTTCGTTGCATTCCCCAGTATCATATCCGAATACATATTAAAGTATAAAAATTTTATTGACAAATTAAATATCTCCAAATTTAATACATCCAAAATTTAATTTCGTTTTCATCAGATACTTTAGGAGCAGGAACGATCAATCCCCTAGCTGTTGATCATCATTAATAAACCGTACAACAAAGAATATTGCGCAAATTAAAAACAGTTAATAGTTTTAATTCCTATTAGTGTTTTTATTATAATTTTGCTATAGATATTTTTTATTGGAAAGTATGGTTTAGCATATTTCTAAGTTAACCTATAATGCTTATGCTGTATATTTACTGGTCATCATTAATTTTAAATCTAAAACCCCCGACCACTTGGCATTTGCTTGCTGACTGTATAGGGAACTTAGTTGAATTGAACCAAATTAATTATATTAAAAATGATCAAAAGGCACCCCTTAAACTTACAATATACCGGTATACATGTATGACATTTTATGCTTACAGTACATTAGAATGACATTTGTACCCTAAGACAGGGTACTCACAAAGATGGTGAGCATGTGGTGATATGGCGACATTGCGGCATATGGCACGTCGCACGAAGCCATCCAATTAATTATCATGTACTCGCCTCGTATACACCACGCCATACGCTACAAAGTGCCATAGCACCACATTCTCAACATCCTGCCTTATCATGCTAGGATAAAAGATTGCCACACGCAGCAATCTCACTTTTCCATCTTTCCTTCTTTTCCCGCCACACCACGCACGCAGCATCCTCGTCGCGTCGCGTCCCCTGGCGGCCGTCTCTCGACTCCCCCAGATTTAATTTATCGTTTGTATAATCACATCATTAAATTCGCTGTTTTTTTTTCTCTTTCTCTCTTCTTCTGGCGGGGATGAAGCGCACATGTTACGTCGGCCATAATTATGCCAGTTTGTTACATGACAGTGGCAGAATAAAGACAGCCAATTACCGCGCATTGATCTGATTAAAGCGTGCTCCGCCATTGGCGAGCCGTCGCACCCCTCGTTCGGATCACAACAATGGCGCTGATTGGTCACGCCGCATCACTGACGCCGTCCTCGCCAATCCTAGCGACGCCAAGCAAACCTCGCAGCGCAAGCCGCAGCAGAACCTCATTCTGCCGGAGGTGAACGCTCGAGTCGCACGTTCCTACGTCCTTCTGCTGTTGCTGCTGCTGCTGCCGCTGTTGCTATTACTACTACTGCCGCACGCCACGCTCCTACGGCCGGCAAGCCAACGTGGCTCTTCGGCAGCATCTCCCCAGTCTGAAGCCACTGTCGTGGGTCAAAGTTCATCCCCTTCCGCGGACTCTGTTCTTCATTTCAACGGATAACCGCGCTGCCTATCACATGGGCTGGTCTAGGATTGTTAGGTGCTGACCGAACGTGTTTGGGTCACTCGTGTCTAATCCCCCCCCCCACTTCTTCTTTTCCAATGAGGTGGAAACTGACCAAGGTGGAAAGCAGTCATCCAGCTGTGCCCACGGAATCAAAGTAGGTGAACAAATGGCATGTGGTGTGGTGACTGTTTTAGAAGTCTGATTGAACAATCTTTAAATAAGATATGTTGGATCTTTTGATGGAAACATGGTTTAATCTGTAGAGAACCAAATGCATGTTTTGCCTATAAGGCAGGGTGTCCACCAAGATGGTGAACATGTGGTGGTATATGGCGACTTTGCAGCGTGTGGTATGTGCACGAGACGAGTACATGCGAATTGATAGGATAGGACCGTGCAACGTGCCATAGGCCACAAAGTCGCCATATCACCACATGCTCACCATCTTGGTGCAGTATTACCAAAGGATGTAACTTGACTTGAATGCATAGAGGCGATTTGGGCAAATTAACTTTGTGGCAATTTTATTCTCAGTTTCAAAGATCGATGCCACAAATTTTTCGTTTATGGGTTAACCATCCCGAAACCTATTTGCGAAAATGGAAACTTGAGGCTTATCGCATACTATAAACACGGTTCAACATGCGAGTCTAAAAATGCGATGGCACGTGGCTTGGCCATGATGCAATGAACTTGTGTTTTTCTAAAATCAACCTAGCTTGAAACCTATGTGCGATTTCCGAAATTTATATCTGTTCTCTAGAGTTGCTAACATAAACGATGCATGGCTGAGCTTATATAGAGCATAGAGCAATTACGTTATATACTGTTCATGAACAAAAACAGGCATTACGAAAGGGATGCTCCTAAAAGTCCCCACGCTTGCGTTTTTGTGGAACCCTGTACCGCTAATATACTGCATATAGAGGCGAAGCATGCTTTATGTGTATAAAAAAGCATTGCCAGAGTCGTACTTTTGAACAGACACAAGTAAGGGTCCCAAATTGAGGGTTTTAATTATTTCAATGACATTAATTTCCAAGCCATAAAGAAAAATTGAAATATGGGCTGCAGGGGAATATTTGGGGATGTACAGGGTGCTCCGAAAGTCTCCACTACAGCGTTTTTGTGGCGCCATGTAGCGCTGACGCGAGGTGGCAATTGACAATTTTGTCATGACACCACGTCGCCAAATTGCAATCGATCGCAGCGTGACAAGTTAAACAGCCTTTAGAAGACTTCGCCAAAATTAAAAGCAATTAACATAGACCCCTTATTACGCTGGCTTTTCCCGGTATTACGCATGGCTAATTATTTTCAAATTTGGCCAATATATATCATGCATGCACACGGTGCTGAAACGCAATTGCGTGTCTCTATACATATATATATACATGTATGCAGGTGATCAGAAACAGCCGTGAGGTTGGACAATTTTATTTTCCTTTCAAAAATTGCGCAATCTGCTTCCTATTCAACGGTGCGAGAGAGGGCAAGTCCCCATTATACATCCAACATTAAGCTTACAGTGGGCCAAGTGCTTGCAGTATATTTATATTGGGAGAATCGAAATGTAAAAAAAAAAGTTTTCGTCCTGTTTTCACCTCCCCTTGCACCCTGCATGCATGCCTCAGATCCCATACTGCGTCCATTAGTATGCAAGAAGCGCCAATCCAACTCCCCACCTTAATAATGCAAGTTTTACGTGTAGCATGCACGGCTACAGGAGGCTCGTTACGTGTCTATTGTAGATTACCATCGATTGTACACAATGTGCGCAAGGGTTTTGTATACATTTTCGACAAAATAAATGTTCCCGAGTGAGTGACATAGATGACCCTCCTAGATGAGGATTTGTTGTACGCTGTGCGATTATATATATAGAGGAATACGCATCCATACCTGCCAAGAAAAGAATAAAAAATCAGCTCATTTTGGCTCCATTTATTATTAGAGCATCCTCCCACCAACAGAATCTACTATAATAACTCTAATGAGTTTGATGACAACATGATGATTCATAGTCGTATGTAAATATCGCTAGTTGCGGGCCACACACACACTGTCTTGCATATAACGTGCAAGCTCCATTTCCTCAACGTGTGCTGAATGCACTAATCCCATCACTGGATCCATTGTATTCCTATAGCCATACATTACACGTGTGACTATGCCACAATATCTATATACGGCGCGACTTGTACGGGAAAGATGCATCTATAGGAGTTTCCCCAATTTCGCACACCGCATAAATAACGAGCTGCTGCCATCTTGACAATCTGCTGTATACAATGTTCATTGCCCCGGTAATCGCTGCATGAAAAATCTATTACGTTTTGCCACGGAACAACGAGATCCGGAGGAATGAAGGCAATGGAAGCGCCACGACAAAAAAACGCATCAGGCTAATTGAAGGACCTTAAAAATAACAACCCGAAAATTTATATGGTAATTTTTCAAACTTTTTTTGCACCGCCAAATTTCATTATGAGGAACCGATTCTTAGTAGTCATTAAACGAGGTTTGAATTACGTGACAGATTCTGAAACATGTGCAATGTACCATTAGAAAAGAACACATTTTGATTTGTTAAAAACATTCAAACTTTAGCATATGGAACTTCTAACCAAAGTACATCATTTCAAACTAATGATTATAGTGCATGAGACAATAGCAATAGGACCAAATAAGACACCAATATCAATGAGATTTTATTCTGGCATGATTCCCTTAATAATATTTCATGAGATCCCCATTCAAATAGAATAAACTCAACAATAGATTTAATTTGGATTATAATTCGTTGTTTCATAACCTCATTAACAATAGATTTCATAACGGTTTTTTCACTACTATGCTCGATGAGAAATATCGGTACATTTTTTTATGTTAATAATCAGTACATATACTCTGTACAGGATAAAAAAGCTCGTCTGTATTCAGCCTTATATAGTGGCAGAGTGGTCTCAAATCCTTGGCTTAATAAAACAAGATTTTTATTGAAAACTTTGTTTACCTGTTTACTACCGGTGTTATACCTGTGCCATGATGTCGACCCTGGCATTTCAATATTGAAATTACATATATAGTGTCGCAAACAAAATTTGCAGAGATAAGAATATGTAAACAGCTGTTTTAGCCGCTCCCGTTCCCTATATGCTTTTATAACCCAACCTTAACTCATCCCATGTAGTTCAAATTTTCAAACATTCTGAAACTGGGTCATTTTTACTGTGAGTATAAGCTATATACCAGGAAGAAGAACAAAAAGAAGCAAAACCAATATTGAAAAGCACGTTACATACATGTACATGAATGGGCTATTATTGTTTTTCAAATACTTTTCGACCCCTATGGAGTTGCTGAAGCATAATTTCTCTACAGGCCTTGCTCTATACTCGAGTTAATATCCAGCATATTTGGTTTTCTACTTGGCCAGGCTATAAATCGTCTCTAGAAAATTGTCTGGCATTTGCTTATTGCCGGGCTGGCCTGCATGCCAAATATAGAAAGCTTTATTTCGCAAATGGCCAAACGTCTCCCTATATTACTAGATGGGCTATGTATATCCACTGTAATCACGTGTATTGATTTGGTTGAAGACCCCGCTATCCATGCATTATATATACACACATATAGTACAGATGACAACAATTCCGCATAATGCAAGCCCCGTAGCTTTTCTCGGTGATGGGGGTAAACTTCCACCCTCACTCAATCATCTTTTCTTCTTCCTCACCCCCCCCCTTTCCCATAGTGAATCTGTTTCTTCAATATATGGGTTTATCCCTCCTTCCTCCTCCCCCCCCCCCCCACAAACCCTCACCGCCCTCTCAATTCTTGGCCTGTGGGCTGCCTGCTACGTTCTGCATCAACGGAAAATGCAATCAGACTAATTGTGTTGCAACCTAGCGTAATGTATTGAGTGGTCTATTCCGTACATGGAAATGAGAAGAGGAGGCTTGTTGCGACTATACTATATGGCGATATATACATGTGGAATATGTAGTTTAAAGTATAAGAAAAAAGGTAGGGGTAGAGGATGAGGGAAATTGGGAGATCAAATCATGGGAAAAAGTATAAAAAATCTGGTGCGCTTTTACATGCTATACCAAAGATGGTGGAAAAGAGGAATATCGTGCAAAAACTATATAGTTTCAAAACATTTCTAGAAATATGCAAATCAAGATTCGTTTGAGTTTTGCTTCAACGACTCAAAGTTGACCTCTCTATTTTGTTGGCAAAAAGAAGAAACAATACCTATATAAATATGTACATGTATAAAATCATGTAGTCCAAAATTGCATTGTATACAGTCGTACAAAACTATACACTTAACGATGAAGTGAGTTTTCTTGTCAAGTATAAATATTTCCAAATAAACAAGTCATTATAAAGATATTCGGAAACATGTTTTCTCCCTTCAAATAAAAGCAGTGTAATTAAGCTTCAATATATGTATAAAATGACTTTTTTCCATATGCTATAGATACATTTATATTATCATTTCTAGTTATGCAAAATCTTTTCTATCAACTTTGCATGATAATATGCCTAAGTAAATACATGCCTGCAGCGTGTATGCCCTTAGGAAAGCTATATAAAAAAGATGTTTGTCTTGTTAAATTCCAAATTAATAAAATTTATTTACCTATAGCATTTAAATTAACATACACTCGTACATTATGGCAAGTTACTTCCTTTATTTATTTTTCTTTTGGGATTTCTGATCCTCGTTAACTCTATATGACTACACTGTATATGTTAAGTGTATAGCGCATATAATAAAAAAACACGTTTCGGAGTACTTCATATACAGGTGTTTTCAAAACCGTATTTAACCAGTTGTGAACTCTGGCATAAAGACAATAATCCTGAAATTGCCATCAAACAACGCTTATTCACGGCGTTCCATCAGCTGTCGTTTCAGGAAAACCAGTAACAATAAGTAGTAAGAGGCCACCGAATAGATATATACGTGTAATAAACGTAGGTGTAAGAGCTACTAATTTCCAAAGACTTACATTAAATGCTTTTATACTTCGCCTGCATTGTCAACAAAAGTGGTTTGAACTTGGAGCACCTGCATTAAAAACCATTTCAAGAGTAATGCAATTTTAAAAGCTTCATTGGCCTTCTTTGAACAACCTGCGATGAAAAACCCACTTTAGATCTTGAGCTTTAAAAGTCAAACTGTTTGCAGTATGGGAGCATGACGACTCCTTTTCTGTCCTTCAAAATGGAATACTGAAAAGCCGCTCTAATAGATTATTCAATCTGAGAACAGCTATTTTAAACTACACAAAAAAGTTATTTCAACATGCACTTCTAATGAAAACTTCTCAATATTGCATGATATCTCAATAGAGCAATATAAAGTTCCGTAACTAGATGTGACTAAATGTCCGCCATTTTTAGTCTCATCCTAGGGTAAGAACAGTTTTGGGGCAAAAAAATAACATGAAGCATGGCATGAACTGAATGCAGCTTTCCGATTGGGCAATCGGAAAACCAATCGGAACGCTGATTTCAGGAATTGATTCCTATGCTTATTCTCCCATGCTCTACGGTGTTCTTACCCTTAGAATCTTGAGACGAAATATTCAGCTGCAAACATGCATCCAATTAAACAAAGGTGGCGCTGGACTGAAAAAGATTTAAAAATCGTATGCGCGAATGAATAGCAATACCCCACAGAGTTTACACGGCTCATTAAGCCATTCCACCCATTCCAAACTGGTTTTCTTGGTTGGAACACCTGCATTTTGCACCAGAGTGTCGCCTGGGGCGCTTCGACTGCTGACGTTTGCACCTCCCAGCGCGATCTTCCCAATTAGAAATGATGGACCGGAGACACCTGGAGAGGCTCCTTTGACACTCTACAAGAATGCTATATTAGGCGTAACAATATTCTGTTAACTGGATTGTGATCAAGCACTCATTCTGCCTATCCCAATGATACGATAACTAAACGTGTCCAGCAGCGTCTTCTACATGTGTTTGTGTGGGGGACGATGAGTTTTTTTTCCCCTTAGGTTTTTTGGACGTGACTAACCTGGCGGGACATACAAGGCGCCTTTTTGAAACATTGAAAGCCCAAGTGACTATACGGATTAACCCCGTGCAAGCGGGGGTCGATAGGCGGAACCTGGCACTCGGCATGCTTTTCACGTCGGACCATGCGGAGGAATTGGTCTTGCACATTTCATGCTTATTTGAGAACGTGAGCATTAATTCAGGAGACATCCGTCACCATTGTGATGAAATCCCAGGAATCGATGCTTGGCCATGGACTAACATGTCGTTTCCTAAGCACGAATTTCAGTTGCCTATCCTTTTGGGCTTGACCGGGTGTCAGGTCAAGAGGATGGGAAAAGAAAAAAAAAGCGAAAAACCTGAAACGACGAATTTGTCCTTCAATGAACATGTGCATATTACTTGAATAGTTCTGAGAAACCGTTTCGGCAAAGACTATATTGCGCAAAATCAATTTTAATGCAGTCGTAAAGTCAATACCCATATCATATACTTTGTAAAAAAAAATGTTATTTTTAGAAATGGCTTTTAACGATGACTAACCATTGAGTGGAAATTGACTAATGAAATATATATTTAGGTATATATATGGATTGTATCATAAAACAATGTGGTATTTCACAATTGTCAATGCTAACAGTTGAGTTGTATTGTATTGAGCACTAATTTTTTTCGTTATGCAATAGAAACTGTTTAAAAGCATACTCCTGAGACCTGTGAAAATATACTTTTAGGCAGCATATGCTTTCAGACGGGTTTATCTGAGATCATGGGTCCCAAGTCGGGAGCGTGACATTTTATTCTTTTAGTGAGGATATTCTTTAATTTACACAGAATGCAAATTTAGAGAGGATATTTTTTACACAGGATACAAATTTTGAGAGGATTTTCTTTTACATGCAGGATGCAAATTTAGAGAGGATATTCTTTTACACCGGATGCACATTTAGAGAGGATATTCTTTTACACAGGATGCAAATTTAGAGAGGATTTTCTTTTACATAGGATGCAAATTTAGTGAGGATATTCTTTTACTCAGGGTATACACTTGGAAAGGTGCTAGAATGAATCGTCCACGACGCAGGAAAGTATTTTTCTTTATATAATAATGATATATATAATATATATATAATGAATATATACAATGTAGACCCAAATACAATTTCTAAAAACTGAAATAGTTTTGTAAAATTATTGCAGTGCATGCATTTATACTTTTGGACTTCCATGGTTTGAACAAATTTGCTGTCAAATCATGCAAGCATGAAACCATGCTGGCAGATCTAAACCATACTTCTATTTTCATAAATTACTATGTAAGTTTAAGCTTATATATAACAGATTTAATTTGAAAAGATTTACTTTCAATGGAAACAAGATTATAGCTGTTGTTCATGTCTTTTTGACATCGTCTTATTTCGTGTACAACAGTTTTAATTTTTTTTTTATTTGAATGGTGAATGGTATAAAGTTGACATGACACGGTGTCACAACGGTTTTTTTTTTTTTCAGGAGTACGAGTTACATAGCATTGTTTCTTGTCACGAGGCATTGCATTCTCAGAAAGCTTTTGAAAATACGTTTTATCTCGCTGTGATATTGATGCAATTTCGCATGCAAGTTTGTATCGAAGCTCGAACAGAACCAGATTGGGTTACCCGCGAAACTATCCTCGTTCTTTTGTGATGTTATCGAATGAATTCATCGGTTGAACAACGAGAGAGCAAAAAGAAAAAAAAAAACGCTTAAAACTATCGATTGTCCAATTGATTTGGTCACCTTGCTGTACCCACGACGATTTTTTAACCTCTCAAATTGCTTTCAATTTCTATAGCACGCCTGCACGGCCATATATTCCCATCAGCCATTTAGTCGGTGTTTGCGTCTGCATGCAATGTCCCTGCTTTGCTACTACATGTACTTGTAACTGGACCCTGATGAATGCGGCCTGTAGGCAATCCTAGAGAGCCGTGAATAGCGGTTCATTTACGGCCCATTCACACCAAAAAGGACGTGCTCTAGGGGTGCACTTCATATACTGCCAATGCCCACTGAATCCCATTTGTCTCCTAATGCCACCAATTGTATCCCCCACCTACAGACATGAAATTGTACCTATTTGTACGCTGTAGGAGTACGGGATATTAGCATCCCTATACTATCAATCAAATGCAGGAAAATCAAGATTGATCTCGCAAAAATCATTTGCAAATGTGTAATTCACAGCTTGTATATTGGGAGTAACAAGTGCTGTCGTGCATTAACGAACATATAAATCAAATTGAAGTATACACATGTTATGTACTAGCTGCTAATAATTTTCAAATATCGAAGTGTTCATTGTGTATGTATATATATCGCACGGGGGAAGGTTGATATCTGAAAATAATATATATATATATCCTGTGTTCTTTGTATAAACATGTATATTCCTATATAATGTATATATAGGCCTACCCGGAGAATTTTTTTCCCCTTGGTTCGTTTTATTTTGGTTGACCCTTTGGTATTTCTCAGGAATTTTGGTCGACCCCGGGTATGTCTCAGTAATTTTGGTTGACCCCGGGTTTTTCTAACATATCCATCTATATAGGGGCAACATCACACTGTATACACTGTATATAGTTGTATAATAAGAACTATACATTGTACAATAGCTGTCATTATGATACTTTTTATCATAAAATATTGTTGGCATTATGATGTCATAATAGCCAATCAATCACTATGACAATGTTTAAAAATACAAATGTTGCGGAACAGGATGTTATGATGAACTGGAAATCTGAACAAGTTAAACCTGCAGCTTTCTTAAGTAACATTTATATGTTATTTTTCTTATTAAACTTCCTAACGAAAAAAAAAACTACTGTAAATGGACCTATTCTCTTAACAGGTTTCATTTAATGAAGACCCTTTTTAATAGTTGACAGATGGCTTCAGATAATTTAAATTACGTTGTTGTTCGCCTTTAATTATTACATTTTTATCTGAGCCAACCATCATTTTGACCTTACAAAAATCTAGCAATTAAATTTTATATTCTATACCATTAATTAGCAATATCTATTTCAACCATTCGCTTTTCTTCAACCGTTCAATCGTCAGGCAGGCTGTGCATTCTCTATTCCGACATCTTTATAGGGGTTTACGTTTGGCTTTTCGTGTCATTTTGATTCAGTGAATAACTGTCCAAGCAGGTTTTTCTATATCCTATTAAGAGTCCAAGTCTATACATGCCATCACGCACCCTTGCATCGGCTGTCAAGAGCTAAGAAATTAATGAAGTTAATTGGAATGCTACACTTAATTGCATGTACAGGGTGGTCAAATATCTCAGGCGCTCATTATATAAAGTCGACAACATGCAGCCTTAATAAAGAAACTGAAAATTCTTTGCATAACCAGTCGCCATGGACTTAAAAATCTTGTCAAACTGCACGTGTGACGACACTTAAATAACAACTCACTGCAATTGACTCTTGAGAGGCCCATATGGTCAAATTCTAAAAAAAACTAACGTGTCAACGGGAATAACCTCACAGTTTTAAACAGTTCATTCCGTATTTAACAAGACCACAAAAATCCAGAAGATGCAATGTGACTCGACGTTGTCCCTCAGTGCCCTAAGGTGCAACTTCAATGTCGTAATGTGGGCTGATAAAATCCCATAATGCATTTAGCAAATACTGCCCTTGGCAGCACTAACAAGACCAGCTTCCGAATCCAAGGAATTCCTCCCAAATTTGCAAAATGCAGCATCTCAAAAGTCAAGAGTTGCAGGCTAAGTATCGAGTTATCAGGGTTTGTGCAATCCTCGTGGCCATCAGGTAAACGTTGCGTGAGCTACAGTGTTAAAACTTGAGTAGGCCTACCTATAATGAGGGAACAAAAACGTGTGTTTAGATGGGCGCACGTGCGTCATCCTCCCCCCTTTTCCCTTCTCCCTATTGGTATTAATGGGGGAATGTGAAGCGTGTTTGTGGGCATCTTCCTCCCGCTTGCCCACCCCCTTCCCTATTGGTGGCTTAATCTCTAGCACGATGCAAGAAGTTGTTGTCTTAATAGGCTGTCCAATTAAGCGGTCACTTCACTAATGAGCATGCCATACCATCAAAGTGTTCAATCCTGCTGCAGGAGGAGAATAACAAGCTACATGCATGTATGGAGCCAATAAATATAGATTGAGAAAAAGTCCAGAAAAACTAGCAGCCGTCTAAGACCGACCGACCAACCAAAAAAAAACAACAACTGACAAACCAGTTGTCAATTTGGAGAAGTCAAAGCCTGCATGCAATTTCTGCAAAAAAAAAAGGGAAAAAAACAACTCAAACTATTGGTTATTGTCAGAGTACAAGCTCCTCTTGCTAGACGTTGATGACATTGTTACGAGAATTGCACCATCTAGTATAATTATCTCTATATACTATAGAATAACGTCCCATTAATAAGAAATAATGGGCCAAAACTTGGGGTGTCGCTACCGTTGTAATTGAGGGATGATGGATTATTTTTACATCCGAAGCTGGGAAATTAGGACGCCATAAACGCCAAATGAGCTGTTTCTCCCTCGTTTTAAAAAAAGGTGATCAGATGATAAGTGCTGCCAAATAAATCACAATTGTCCTCAAATATAAACTTTCAAAACACATCGATACCATCGATGGAGTTATACTTCTAGGAAACCGTTCCTCTAATTATATCGTTTAAAAAGCTGTTGCAATTTAACTGATTATTTTTACTTTTGTTTTAAGCCATTGTTCTTCTAATATATTAGTTCTCCAGGAACTGAAGAGGAAGACACTAATAAACTATACACACGAGGGGCTTAAATGAATGTCTTGTTTTATATTGAAGTGAGAAAAGTGTCTTGCAATTCGCTAAAATTTGTTACCATTTATTTCATGCAGCATTAAATTTTATACTCAGATGCAAGTGAAAAATCTTAAGCGGGCTCATAGAGAAAAACTATGAGAATAATGAGATTATGGAACATGCTGAGGTTATAATGTAGGCCTATATGTGAGACAAACAACGGGACTCAATAAGATTATACATACTGTATGTGAGACAAGCAAATGGGACTCAATAAGATTATATATGTGAGTCAACTATATGGTACTCAATGAGACTACGTGAGACAAGCAATGGCACTCAATGAGACTATGTGTGAGACAAGCAATGGTACTCAATGAGACTAAATGTGAGATAAGCAGTGGTACTCAATGAGACTAAATGTGAGACAAGCAATGGTACTCATTGAGACTATATGTGAAGCAATTAAGCAATGGGACTCATTGAGACTCTTTGGCACGAGTCCCTTAATAATGTACTTTTATGAGGCTATGGAGATCCCACTTTAATTAATATACATGTACATGTACTAACCAAGATTCATAATTTTCAATTGAGATAATAATGCAATGTTCCATAATCTCATATGCAATGAGGTTTCATACAATGAGATTTTTCACTATAAGGTTTCTATAGGAAATTAAAGTAAAAATATTTACAAATAAGTCGTTTCAGTACAAATAGCGTTAGAAAATTGTACACCCCCGTGTTAGATTACATTAAGGTGTTAATTGGTTAATTCGTCAGTCTCCTGTGATATTGATTTTTGGGAAGACATACGTGACTACCTTTTTATTAAGATTATTTAATTACCTAGCCACTGATACATGTATGTATAAACGTGCTGTAGAAATTCCGTGCCTTCTGCAATTAAAAGTTTACTTGTGTAGGAAGAGTGAATAAGGACTTTCATTGAAATGAGTGCATTTTATCCATTTGCTCTTACAGTGTATTGCAAATGTGCATTTAGGCATGCATGCAGTGAAGTTATGCGAATTCATGCTTATACATGTACGTTGCCTTGAGGCCACATCAAAGATGGCCACCTAATCCCATCATTTCAGTTTTCTCTGTTGTGCAAGTAGGCGTGTGTGTGAATACATGCATGAACACACGTGTATTTGTACCTGTTGTCATCAGATAAAGTGCACTTCAAGAACATCTCAGAAACCCAATTCTAGCTTGGGATATATAGTTTAGACACGTTCCTAATGCGATTAAAATTGGTGGCCAACTATTGGTGAAATCTGACATTGCCTCCTGCCATCGATTAGTAGCCACTTAAACAAAACAGAAACTGCCAGAGGTTCAATTAATAGACATTACTGTACATTAGTGAGGAGTTGGATTTCATACGTACGTCAGTAAATATCGGTAATAACATTAGCAAATGCTTTTTCAACTGCATTACAGTTAAAGGTATATGAAATGCTTTTAACAGAAAGAACACTGGATGCTTCAGACACATGTGAATGAACTTTCAAAAAAAACATCCCAATTTTCGAGCTGTATAAGCCCTATCACTTAATTTCTTCTAATGTATCATGCCCAGTGTATTTCATGCATTAATTCGACTTTTAATTATAAGAAAACAAGTTGACAGCACATATTACCATAAGTATATGCAACACTAAAGCTGTTATCAATAAGCTGTAGAAGAATACATGTATAGGACGACTTACCGCTGAGACTTACAAGGTGGTTTTTTGTGTGGTGAATTCTATCAGAATATATTACGTCTAATTAAGAGTTGAATTTGCATGTATAGTTAATGGCTCATTATAACAAACTTGCCATTTTCCCATAATTTATCACACGTTTATGCTAATTGACTGCAACCTCACGTGATGCTAATTGCATGATTTAAACTTTCTGCTATATACAATCATAACGAAATTGTTCCCTCAAGGACTCTGTTGACCTGCACTGATCAGCATGCATCTGTTTGGTAAGTTACATGTACGTTGACCTAATTTGCATAAGCTTCCAGCTGCTCGTCCATTCCTCTTTCTGTCCAACTTAACCTCGTGTCAATGATACTGGTTTTGCATCGCTTTTTATATGAAATCAACTAAGAATTGCACTCAACTTACCGTCAAAAAGTGTTGCGTTTTTGGTCGAGATTTTTAGCATAGAATTAGTTTTGTAAAAGCGACACCATAATAGAGTTTATTGAACCGCACTACCCCCATCATTTGCCAAATTTAAATAAAAGGGTCAAGTTACGAATGAGTATGTAGCGTGTACACACACTTTCGAAGATTCAAATGTTCAGGGGCATGATAAATTATAATGATTCCGGTTTATTTGCAATTATCTAAGCACGTCTAATGAAGTCGAATAGTTTCTCCCCCCCCCCTTCTCCTTTACAATATACGCTCGTATATAATTAAAATGTAATTGCGAATTTCAAATAGCATCGCAACAGGTTATTGACAGCGGCAGTTTTAATTAAACACTCGGTTCATCTGATATTGAAACTGGTGCCGACACTTGACCCTATCTAGTGTTCATGATTGTAGTTCCACCATAATAAACAATTATTTCAAATGCGGTCGGACTTGATGGACTGTACATCTAGCGTTTTGATATTAAAATCCCCGTGATGCGTTCAAATTAACAATCATACACAATATAAGTATAACGTATAGTACCCCATGGTGAGGTCACTGAGGTGTATGTGGGCTTCTGTGGCAATGCATTTCCAATATGAAAAAAAAAACCTTTTTGCGGTATTTCTAGCTCATAAGTCAATTTCTTTATTAATAATACAGTAAAAAAACGTCGTTTTACGGGTAAAACCTTTTAATGTAGCCATCAAGTACTGGCAGAAAATTAACTTTAGATCCACCCCTCATGGCCACTATAGAATCTTCCGGTGGCAAGCTAAGCGCTCTGAAGCACAGCAAGTTCCAGGCAGCCAATTTCAATGCATTCTTTTTACATTTAAAAATGCTAAATTTTGGCAAAAATTGGTAAAAGAATTGTACTAAATTTTTATAGGGGTGACCCGGGGATGAGACTGATCTTCACGCAAAATTTCAGATCTCTATGACGAGTGAAACCTGGTTAAAAAGGACATGATCCATATCCATGCAATCAAACAAACAATTAAGAAACGCTCCTTTCTAACCAAGTTAAATAAAAGGTTTTAATTAATAATAAAAATGGCTGATGGAGGAATTAGGTATTCAAAAGATGAAACTTTGGATCACGTTTAAAATACGGAGGTCTAGTAGTTGTAAATGCTATTTAAATTACATTTTTGAACCTAATTTGGGTCAAAAGCTCAAAATACAAGAATAAGCTAAAAAAAAAATGAAACCTACTAAAATGCAATATATTTATCTTTCCTAATTATTTTCCTGATTGTGATCAACTGAGTGTAAAATTTGGCATGTAGTGAACATGTCAGACCATTTATCAAGTAACGCGCTATAGCGTAGTATAATGTACATTACATGTACATGCATGTAAGCTTACATGTATGTAGGCCTATACACATGTAAATTACGGTTTAAATGGCTAGCTGAATTAAATTGAAGTATGAACAATTTTTTATGTCGTGAATGGACATGAAATTCTTGTATATAAGACCTGTACAAACATTTATATGAGAAGACTCCATCTATGAACCATGACCTTTCATCGACATGTACATGTATATACACATTTTAATGTCCATTAGCATGCAATATCTAAATTGTGTATTTGTATTTTTCGTGATCAAATATAAACACAAGTTAAGAGGCAAAATTAAGTTGAAAACAAAACAAATTTCTTGATGGCCATTTACGTCACAACCGACGAATTCGGTATACATGTACATGTATTTCAAGGCCTGGCCTCTATGCCTATAATAATGCAGTATATAGACACTGTGGCATTCCGTTAAAAATGCACTTGGTATACATGCATATAGGAGCAGTATTTACGCTGGATTCCTTCTTCTCAAGTTCTTAACCCATGTACGGAAGTGCGTTTCGAAGAATTGAGTGCAAATGGAAAAAAACAAGATGGCGTCTATAGGGTGGTTTTGATTAGGTCTTTTGTTAAGCGAGCCACCCTCCTTCTCCTGATGAACCTATAGTCCGCTAGTTAAGGAAAGAATGTTGTCTTAATTCTGCCTTTCATACGTGCAACTTCCAAAAAAGTCTTGAATGCATTTTGGGAAAGCGTAAGAAGAGAAAAGCTGGCCTCGCTCTCCACCACCACCACACTGCCACCACCACCACCACCATCATCATCAGCCAGCACTATCAAAAACGTGAGGGGGGGGGGAGACGCTGCTGCATTTGCTTCACTGCTTTTATGTCGGGGTGCATTCGTTATTTTCAGTTAGTTAACATTGGCTGCTGCGTAGTCGCCATTAAAAGCAGCAATCCCCCCACATTGTGATGTTAGCATTGTCAGAAGACGGCATTACAGCCAATATAGAAGAGGCGAATTACACAAAATGAGCTGCATGATGAGGTTCATCAATGAGAGAAAATCAACGAAAATTGAGAGAGAGCGAGGGGGGGCTATACAGCCAAAAGGCGTCCAGACTGAGGCGTTTAAAGAGGGGGTAATTGTGAATGGGGGTGCAATTAACAGTGGATTCGAAGGGGATTATGGGAAGGGTCTAGAACCTCTCTCTTCCGAACAGCCTGCAGAATCTTCTAACTGGATTCAGCAACAATGAGTTGCATTAAGCGCATTTGCTCCCAAACCCATTAAAATCTGTTCTCCCGGTTCAAAAGAGTTGGCTTATGCAAATGGAGATGAAGAATGGATTTCATTCGATGCTTTAAAAAGCCACAAACACAATTGTGCATTTATGACATGCAGTTGCTCAAGAAACATACCTGTATATTGTTTTGCAGAGGTTTATCTTTGAAAAGCAAGCATACGGTATATATCAACATGATTACTCGAAAGATCATGGTTTGTTGACCAAGTATATACCTTTAAAAAACTGGTCTGGTTTACACAAGTCCATGCATATTCGGTCGTTTTCACCAGTATAGTCAATATGAAAATCTATAGAGATTTAAAGCAAGCTGAGTATATAGTGAACCATATTTGGCGTCTATCGGAAATGGGAACTCCTGCACCTGATGCTTTAATTTCGAGGGCTACTCAACCGTTCCATATACATGTATATAATAATTGACGTGGCCAAAGAATGGAAAAGCGTTTCGGGTCCTGCAGGGGTATTAATGGTACATGTCTGGGATACACACGTATACGATCGATGTGTGTAGTGGCAATTAGACCTCATTAAGTATAAAAGAGTGGGAGGGTAAATATAGGAGCAAGAAGGGGGGTGGGATGGAACAGCTTGAGTGAAAATCCACCCTTTTCCATACGTATACTCTTATACTGTGCGAACGTGCACTTCCCAACTAATGAACGCACATGTGTTGGATTACTATAACAAGCGCGGAGTTAAAATCCAGGACCAATAATTTCTAGGCCAAGGAAAAGTGCATTTCAATTTTAATGCATATCCCAGCTAAGCCCGGCTCAGCAGCCACCCTCACAACCCCCAACCCCACCCTCCTCGTACTTCTCTTTCCGATGAATTCCCATCCTTCACTCGCTACATAGAGTCTGCCCTCAGTGTGCATTAAGTCTATACGGGTGTGTGTTTTCTCATATCACTCATTTTCTCAATTAAGCTTTTAACAAACAAAGCAAGCCTCCCTAAAAAATTGCAAAAGTCATTAGCGTGGCTGCTTAATGACTATGGACAATGTGTTTGCAGAAACAGCCATCAGTGGAGCTGCATTAAAAAACTTTTTTCTTCATAACGTAAGAGCTAATGAAGGCAACTTAGAGGAACACGCACGGGCTCTCATACTAAATGAACGCCATGCACCATAAGATGATTGCTTTTGCAAATGAAGTTACGTGGCAACGAGAAGAAGGTTTATTAGCGCATACGAGACAATTTTCAATTGTTATTTTTTACAATTATAGAGGATAAAATACGAACTAATTGAATTAAAGCCTATAGGGTTTAATTTTTTTGAAAGGAGCTCCCTTGTATACGACGACATCAAGTGCATTTTAGTTCTTGAATGTCTTCCATATAGTCATTCCCTTTCATAACACTGCATGGGATTCCAAACCTGCACTACTGTTGATGCAATGGATGACCGTGCAATTAATTCTGGTCATTAAACCTATTGGGTCACACCGCCATTCCAATTGCACAGTCATCGGGGATCAATAATTGATCGCATTTAATTAGAAATGGGGGTGGACGAGGGGGGGGGGCGATTTGTCAGGATACCTGCATAATACCCTTGTGCATGTGTGTATACTTGTACAGTAAATTAGCCTTTCCCTAAACCACCTATTTCGATTGGCTATAGACCGAAGCGCCACCTGCCTTCTGTATTCTTATGCTGGTGCAGGGATGCCTCGAAAATACATAGTGTTGTCATAAATTTAGCGTCAATGTGATTGCCTATTAAATAAACTCATGGTCTACTGCAAGTGGATGCCGACATAAATGGCGAAATCGGGATGGCACCGACAGACAACCAGCGCCATCTTGTTATGCCACATCAACAATTGAGGCTGTAGGTTAATGGTGCCCGCCAATGTGGTGACTCCGGTGAACATGCGGTGATATGGCATATTGCACGAGACGAGCACATGCTAATTAATGGAATCCTTTTGATTTGCATTTTGGTGTCATACACCACCAGGTCGCCATATCACCACACGCTCACCATCTTGGTGGACATCCTGCCTTAGAGTGCGAATGTTCAACAAGGGTCATATATTTTAGTTTTGGAACGCTTAGTAGGAAGACATTTGTTGACGTGTCGTCATGTACATGTGGTGTTTCAACAGCGACCTTTATAATTTTCAAGAATGGACAAGTCACGGATTATAGAAAAAACAGAGATTGTATGCAAACAACCGTGTCCACTGTCCAGATATACATTATTAGCATGAATAGTAGTACATGTAGTGCATTCTAATCCCTAACCTCTCCATTACATTTATGCATCAAAATCAGTACCTTGTATACGTTGAAGCCATCTAAGTGCACGGATGTCAGCTTAGTCCATGCTAATTGGATTTACAACTTGTAAAATAATATCGGGCGCCATCTTGGTAACTTCCCAACAGAGCTGATCCACTGTAATCCACTAGACTTCAGGAGAATTCATTGTACAGTAGAACCCCTCTTAACTAATAAAAGTGGGCCGATAAAAACCTTAGCTAGTAGATGTTATTAGTTAAGAGGGGGTTATCTTTTTGAACTTTTTAATGATACGATAGATAGAGAAGATAGAACGAGAGATAGCTGCCTAGGTTAAGTCTACCTTTGTCAAAAAAGTCACTCAAAGCACTATTTCGACTACACTCAAGTGCTCTGCGGAATGCTGTGGCTAAGCTGAAAAACTAAAAACGCATCCAGAGAACTTTGGACAGTTATTTTTTCAATATCTTATTTATGTACACGTAAAGTACACTAAAAACGTGAGGTTAAAATTCAACCCAATATTGAGTGCTATATGAACATACCAAGATTGGGTTAACATTGGGTTGAATTTAAGTGTAACAACCGAATGTTAGGTTAAAGCTATACCAACGTTGAGTAACATTTGACTGTTACACTTAAATCCAACCCCAATGTTGGTTTGTCCATATAGCACTCAATATATTGGCTTTAGCCCATTGAAATGCTATTAAGTATTAAGTAAGAGGGGTTACTAGCTAATCTCTATTGCCCCCAATGGCAGGCCCAAAATATTTTGTTAGCTATAATAGAGGATTTGTTATGAAGGGTTCTACTGTACTGAAAGGCGTAACAGACAAGGAACACCATCCATGACAAAGACAAATATCAGTTAGTTGTTCCATGCACCACGTGGGTTTGCGAGGCATGAACCGAAGCGTTATTTCTGCAGCGCTCTGGGTGCGCACCTAATTACTGCCGGCGCTCCACTGCTTAACGAGCTTCATTAAAGCTCGCGTGGCCGCGGGATCGGCGATAATTAGCCTTGTCACGTCTTGTGCTCATCAGATGAAGGCTAACGTTCATTTTCAGCCACCTTTCCTTCACCAGACGATCGATCTGTGCCATCAGTTATATATGGGGCGACGATACATCGACATGCTGCCGGATATACTTACTGGCGCTCTTTTGTCCCGTCATCAGTCTTGTAGTCCATTAGAGCACTAAATTCAACCTGCCCATGCTTTTGACCGTTAAGAGATGGACAGCATTTAAGACATCTGACGAGCTCTTGGCATATGCCAGTCATGCTGTATGCCATTGCAGGATTTACATGACAAAATGCATCTCCTTACCAAAAATCTCATTTTATTATATACCCCACATTGCTTATGAGATTATGAAACAATCCATTTGAAAATTATAAATCCTGTAGAGATCTCATATTAAACTCATAAAATATGATCAAGAAAATCGTGCCAGAGTCCCATAGAATAAAATCCTTTTTGTATATCATTTGGTTTCATTGCTTGACTCACAAAGTGTCATCTCATTATTATCATAGTTGTATACGAGATCCCTTGAGAATTTTCATTTGGGTACTTTTGTGGTTGACCAGTAGGCTAAAATCTATTCTCCAGCTAGGCGTCACATTTTAATTGACTTTAGCTTAAGATCAACTTTGCCTTACATTGTATGTATTCTTGGGTACATTCTCGAACCTCAGCCAATCAGTCTTGAATACGATCTTAAGTTCAAGTGGACATTCATTTGTATAATACTGCATTCATTTTCACACTGCCCTATAATTGATGGCGTGTGTTCTGGAGCGTTATATCGAATTGCAGCAATGATGATACGTAACAGTATGTTAACCATTAGCACATTAGTTAACGCACGTTGACTTTTGTTTTCCATTCAGACTCGTATGCTAATACTTAATTAGCATGCTGGGGAAAGGTTCGACGCACTTACAATTTCCATAAACTTTTGCATCTCAATGGAGAAATATGGCTAACTGCATGTGGTTAAGATGGTCAGATTAACGAAATTTAATTGTGCAGCATCCTGTATAAGACTATACTCCCACAATCTAATTTTATTTCATTATTAATGAATGTTGAGGTTTATACTGAGCCAGACATTAGCAGCACCAAAAAAAACTCTCTTGCCTTCTGTACAATATCCCACAAGGGCTCGTCCTATTATCCTCAATGAACACGGTTCGATAGGCCTACATTTGATGAATCCAGCACAAGAGCAAATGTTCCATCAAAGTTTCAAGAGTGCAGCTGATATCCAATTTTCCTTAAGATGAGTCATTAAGACCGTTAATTAGATAGACAATTACTTTTCGATTTTTTTCTCCCTCTTCTATACTCTCTTAAGCCAGCTGTCCTGTTTTATTTTAGAACTTAGCCTGTCCAGTGCGTACATAAAACAGTCCTACTGGGAAATTATAGTAGACTAGCTTGTGCAGGGTGCCCACAAAAGAAGCCCTTTTATTATTAGATATTATTGCATATAGCCTTATTCCGAATCAGCACTCCCATGGGCCTTTAGCACACCATCTCCAACATGGCTGCGTCCATCATCACGTGCACAAATATTTGGCCAGAGGGCGATAAACCACGAATGAAGCTAATTAACTACATATAGGTTGTTTGATATTTATAATGTAACGTGTAAGTAATTTTCAATACGGGTATACAATATTCGACAGCTGGAAATCCTGGTAGCCATGAAAGTTAATTGCATGCATTTATTTCTACAATACAATTATACTGACGTCATCCTTGAAAAGACAAATGAATTGTAATATTTTAATTATTTTAACAATAAAATGTGACGTCGAATTTAATTATAACACTGCTGTAATTACATTGTTTTCACGAGCACTTCACAAACTTCCCACTAAATCGTATAATTTAATGAAGTAATTATTTACTGGGAAAACTAACATAGTGTACGCGTATCGACAGGCAATTTAACCATTTAACATGGAGGAGTTAATTATTTAAGGATGGGAGAGTCGTGTCCTGATTTATTGTGTATACGACTTGATGCAAACTGTGAGGAACATATACATGTATATATAGTTGCGTTATAATTAAAGTGTATGATATCAATTACAAATTCTTGTAGCTTATTGATGTTATATATGATCTATTAGCCAAGTTGTAAACGTCGATCAAGAATTTGCTATACGTTTTATAATGGGAATTTAAAAAAAAACACTTGAGGCTTAAGCCTGGTCTACACGTACCGTTTTGTCGTCAGTCTTGCATGATCATGAAGACAAAACGATCAATGGCGACCTCCGATGATCACTGAAGCAGGCTTTCCAACTGGTCTACATGACCCATGTAATGTTATATTGTCAGTAATCGTTTTGTCGTAATGATCATGCAAGACTGACGACAAAACGTTACATATAGAAAAACTGAAAAGGTATTGGAGAATCACGTTGTAAAAATTCTCGTCTATTTTATAGAAAGAAGGAAACAAATGTTTAACAAATTGTAACGTCAGGGAGAGTGGGCAATTAATTTGCCACACTAATCTGGAAATCTGACAAGTTGAATATTGAATTTAGATCATACATTTCTTGTCAAGTTTTGGAATTTGGAATAGAGAAATGAAAGCATCTAAATTTGTCACAAAGTGAAGTCAAAATTTTTGATGAACATTGTACAAGATTATACATTTGTACCCAAAATATATAGCAAAATGTCTTCCTATACGATACAGGCAACTTGTAACCTGATAATGTAACCATCATTTTGGCAATTTTTATGTTCAAATAAAAAGTCTACAACAACTGCATTGGCAATCGATTTAATCACACAACGAGGTGCAACAATTTGATTTGTGTTTTCCTATCAAATTATTTTTCCAAGTTGGACTTGTTATCGAGGCCTGGGCAAACACTCCATCATTATCTGGAAAAAGTCCTCGCTATAAAATAGCTTCCAACCGCAATTAGTAAACGAGTGCTTTTCGATCGGAATATTAATTAGCGTGGCGCCTTTCAAACGCCACGTATTGAATTACACATAATCAAAAGTTGAGAATTAAAAAATGGCCTAGCTGAGTATAGCAACAAATAAAAGAGGCTGTGGCGAAAAAAAAAAGCATACACGAATGAGATATCAAGTGATCGATTAGTCCCCAATTTCCTGATATGAAATCCAGTTTCAGTCTTCCAGTTAATTAGAGTGGCTCATTTCCTTTTTTCGTGCAAAACACATGGCTAATTGCTTCCACAAAAGACTTAGGTAAATTTAATTTCTAGGAGCGACTGTCGTCCATGGACGATTACACTTCCGTGTTTGCAAATACACAAACTCAACCACCTGTTGCAATTTGGACAACAACGCCATTGTGGTGGGCCACCCTCCAAATGACCCTCATTAAAACTTGCAAAACACTGATATTAAAAAAACAAAGTTGACAAATCAAACGATTGAAGACAATTAAGCTGAAAAATCATGAATTTTTTTTTTTTTTGAAATTTTAAAAATCGTTGATGCGAATAAACATGAGTTTACAGATAACTGATATCGGTCAAAATTGTTTTCAACAGGCAATTGTGATTGATGTCATGGCGCATTAGTATTTCTCTCTGGTTATTCAATTTCAATTAGGGCCAATCTTTTTAAAAAATCTCATTTTAATGAATTGATTTTTATTTCCATTAATTAATTATAATGAGGCATAATTTTTTTTTTGCCAAATTGCGTTATTTCACTAATGGCTGCTTGCACTAAGCTGATTAATCTAATTGTAAAACTTTAAACTTTTATTCCCTTATTTTCGTCGATTAAATTTTAAATTCGAGTTTGGTGCAACACCAAAAAGACAATTCTCAGTAAAAGACATATATTAATCATAGATTAAATTTAGCAGATCATGCCATCCGTTAATGAATCATAACGCAATACTGGTCCATTTCAAGTTGTTTTATTGCAATGAGTCATTATTTTCGTTTCGAATTATATACGTAACATCAAGTCATTAAGTGGTACTCGGTAATATGAATAAAATGTCATAGTTAATTGCACACATTCGTTTTCAAAGGCCAATTAATAAAGTCATTAAATTTGGTAATTATATACAAGCTACAAAATGGAGTATTATTCCCCGACTTCAAAGTATAATTGCAATCGGCTGCATTAGATGACGCGAATTTAATTCAATATGTAACGACGTATATTAAAACATTAACCATATTTTAATCAGTATCTTGCAGAAGTAGAGTCCTATATAATGAATCCCTCCCAACAAAACTGAAAATATAATACACGTACACGCGTCACATGGAGAAATGAGTTTAATGAGAAGGTTGCAATTAAAATCCACGTTGCGTTAATTGTCAATTTTAAATGCTCATTAACAGCGAGTGAAATTTAAGCTGCAAGAAGATACGCAGATAGGCCTACCAGTTAATAGTGCATGGTAAGCCTAATTGCAATGCCATAAATTTCAAAAGGCGTTAGCTTCTCAACAGTTATTGCTCGAGAGGTCAGGCAAGGGTCATCCACCAAATGAGCACTGGCATTCCTGGCCAATTTTTTTTTTTTCATCGTGATTTTTATAGTGAATGGATTGTGCACATGGTTTCTAATTGGAGTATAACGTCCTGGTATCGATAGCGTTAATAAACGGATGGGGAATCATGTTTAAGGGCGAACTTCTTTCTCCAGAATTTAGAGCATAAAAATACACTAACAACAACCTCGTTTACTTGACTTACTACCAGGGATAATTACGAATAATAACAAAGATTCCAACGAGTATGCCCAAACGGAATTCACCAACCACATGACAGGAAAAAATCGTCTGCAGTGCTCCAATAGAGTTGGTTGGCACAGACATGAACAACCTGAAATTGTCAAGGAACTCGAAAACACATGGAATAGTCCATTTTTCCAGTGCATTTAACTGCAGTTTATGCCTAGTCCACACCAAGGAAACATTTCCTTAAAACATGAAACTATAAACTGTTTCATGAAATGTTTCAATTGTGTTGCATTGGTTTGGACACCTTGTTTTCTTGATGTGGACTAGGCAAAATACCTAGTCCACATCAAGGAAACAGTTTCATGAAACATGAAACTCAAAACATTTCATGACAAAAATGTTGCGCATGAAATGTTTCGATGCCTATCTGGCACAGCTAGCTTCGTGAAACAATGTATCCAAACCAATGCAACACCATTGTAATATTTCATGAAACAGTTTCAGATTTCATGTTTCATGGAAATGTTTCCTGCAGCCTTGTCCCGACATGCCACATGTTTGCAGAAATGTTCAGGTTGGCAGCAAAGCAACCGTTGTTGGGATGAAGGTGACAGTGGTAGGACGTGAAAGTGCACCCGGTCTAGGCCTATATACAGGCGCATTTCCTGCGTAAAGTGGTGGAGACAGTTTCCCCACTTAAGTGCCGAGTCCGTGCGGATTGAAAGCGCGGGGTGCGCTGGTGCTCCAGCAACCTGAACCCATACTCAATAATGGAAATAACATGTAAAGCGATACCAGAATGGGATTTGCATAAAAGCTTGAAAAGCGCTTTACATGCATGCAGACTCCTAGTGAAGGGTAAAGAAAAAAGCTTTCACTTTACGTCAGTCTCCCTACAATCAACCACTCTAATGCATAAGAGAAATACAGATGGAATTGATAAGGGAAGTGCAGCATTTGCCATCCCATAAGCGCGCACATTCAGGCGTTGGAGGCACGTGACACGGTAATGCGTCTAGGCCTAGAGCACAAGAGCCGTGCATTGGACAACTCGCCGCACTTAACTATTTTATCTACCCACAGCGAAAAAAAAATTCCATCGCAAATATGCCCTATTCTCAAAATCAGATAACCTCCATTTAGTCCAGTATTATGCTTCTGAGGGCTCAATTTTGCAGAGGGGGCGCCACCTGTGTCTTGATTTGCGGAAGGGCGTTGAAGTGCTTCCGGTTTGATGACATATTTATAGTGCTGCTAAAACAGCCACTTCATTCATGAATAATTCCATTTCACATTACTCTTTTAGCATGAATTGTTCCTATATTTCTGTATAGGATAGGACTGTGTGTATATCCCCGGGCGGCAAATGTTCTAGGTACGCCACTGATGTTTTATACCTTGTCTGTATTCTTTGCAGCTTACAGAAGCGTTCAAACATGTTCTTATTTGGCCAATACAACACGACACATCACGTTCTTGATGTATCGTGTTGTCTTTGACCAAATCTATAATGTTTTGCCTGGTGTTCCCAATTTTATACAAACAATGACAATGCTCTTAGAGGATTCTGAAGGCGATTTTGCATTCTTGCCATTCACATTTGCTCTCTAGTTTTTGCCCTGAAGACAATGTCCTACTTATGAAATGTGCCACTATGATGACATACTGTTAAGATGTCTAAATTATAAGATTTGCCACTTTTTATTGACTGATGCAAGTTTTCCTTTGCAATAAGTGCAGTTAAGAAAATTGTTTATTATGAAAACCAAAGAGAAAGTATATATACAGAATTAAAATCAGTTTGTATTCTATCGCACGAATGTGGTAGAGGAATTTTAGAATGCCCCTCGATCCATCCACTCACTCTATATTGAAATATGCTTTTTTCTAATGGAACCATCTGTATATATATATATTCTTTCGGAAAGAAAAAAAATGTTAAGTGAGCTACTTATACATCCAAGAATCCCATTATTGACTCAAATTATTGACTGCAAAGTGTTTTCGGTAGGCTTTTTGTGCGCGAGATGGAGAAGTGGAGTTACTTTTCAGAAAATTTATTTACTTAAAACCATGCATTAAGCTATTAAATGAAAACAGCTTTCATGTATGCACTAATCTTCTAGCACGGTGCTGCAGAGTAGACAAATGCATAACGTATAAAAGCAATATTTTAAATATTTTTGTGGTTGGGCATTAACGAAATAATAAAAAAAAAATACAAATGCAACGAGAACATCGATGCTTTGAAACCTGAAATTCTTAATGCAAAACATTTTAATTGGTAAATCAAATTGTTATAAGAGTACCTATTTCAAAACTTAATAAGTGCATGCCGCCATCTGAATTCATATGAAATGTATATTTTGTATAATAAAAATCCTTCTGGTTTGCTTTATATCTAAGTGACTTTATTCGTATATTATTGAGACTTGGATATAATTTGTATTAACAGCCAGTATAACATTCAGTTAGGAAAAATTTGAAATATTTTACATTAAGCTTACATTAATTTCTAAAACTAAGTTGCTCTTGAATAGCCTATTGCATGACTACAAGTCATCTACATGTATTTCTAACTTCACAGAAATATAGGCTAAATCAGTAAAAGTTTTGTTTGCATCAGGTGGCCTTTAGATTCTTGCATTACAAAGTTATAATGCCCCGATATCAATATATACATGTAGTATACGAACCAAAAGCAATTTGACTTTATTTCCATTTGCATGCAAGGCACTGTCTCTATAATTCCAATGTTTTAGACAAATTTAATTATGTCATGCATTATTAAGCTGACTAATTTTTATTATTTAGACTTATAGGCGTGGCTCGGTCACTATAATATTCCTCTTCCCATAAAAACGTCTTTTTTTGTTGCAATGCTTTCCGTCTCATGCAGCACTTGCTGGTGTACAAGAAAAACCCATGGCATCGTAATTAACGTACAACTTGTACATGTTATACATTTTATAATTAATCCACCTAATGCGTCGTTTTATGGAAGAGGATTTTGGCACATTATCTATATACGAACAGGGCCGCAGATAGGCGCAAAATGTATTAATGGAGTCATTAAGAAGTTCATAAAGGCGCATCATTTTCCAGTGTTGAGTTTTCCAGATGGGTATACACCCTTTTATGCCCAGCACGAAAAAAGAAACTATATCAGGGACGAATGGGGTGACGTTTTCATATAAACAATTTTTGCAATGGTCATTTAAAAATCATGTGTTTCGAGCACAAATGCAATATGGGGAAAACAAAACGACGTTTTGCTTACGGCACGCGTATAAGGATGAAACGCAAGGACCCAGAGCCATTTAAAGTAATTCGTTCAAGGATTATTGATATCATCTTCTGTTTTATTTCCCAAGAGTTATTGCACACCTCCGGAAATGCGCTGCTCTCACATTTATCGTATTCTTTTTGCCAATTTATGTATGTTCTGTGATGTAGTATTATAAAGGACTTCTATAAGTTTTGCGGGCATAGATGCAGAGTCCAAAACATGCCTTATAGGTAAACAGAAAAAGAAATGTTATATGCTGACCAGGTGGATGAAGTAAACATAAGTTAATTACGCCTACTGCACATTTTTTATTGGTATGACCCTTTAAGGGATCCAACTCGTTGATATGAATACTTCATGGTAAAACAAATACTGAAAACTGATGACATTTCATGTTCTTATTTGATACATTTATGAAATCTGTATATAGTTTTCAATTTTCTGGGGGAGTAAAATGTTCCGTCAATTGCTAATTAGAAATCGACTGAAAACGACTGCAATTTCGGGAAAAACAATGATACTTGAGAGGACAAACAAATTTTGAGTTCTATCAGTGTATACATGCAGCAATATGGTTGAATTTTCTATAAACGAATGTATAGGTCAGCATCGTTTTTGGCAACCCAATTTCCGCAAAATTTTCTCGTGAAAACTACTTTGGGGAATCGGATCGCGTATATGTCGAGCTTTACTTTCGTATCGCAGCAACCCGATTGGTTTCAATAAAAACACATCTATAAGCCTTAAGCAACAAGTTGCTCGCATCACAGTATGCTCGTTTATACGGTCTTAATGCCGGGTGAAACGCAAATGGATAAATTCTCACACAAAATGCACACATGCACAGTCTAGCAATTCGATGTTGTTTTAATTAACAATGTAATATGGTCCACAGATTAATTACTTCGTGTGCAATGCGAGGCATTTTTATTCAATTCAGAAAGATTCGAAATAAGTAGTACGCACTTACAGCAGAAGTGTACTTTAGCCGGCTGCACTATTTTCTAACCTCAAATGCAAGCCTCGACGTGTACAATGAAAATAATAAAAAAATTGAACCCCTAGAAACCGAAGTTTAGGTCATGTTAGCTTGGGCTCTAATTGATCACGTCGAGGCCTGCATTGGAGGCTAGAAAATAGCAATGGCCGTCAAGCAGCACTTTGGGTTGTTTCAGCTAATGCCAACTTCTTAAAACACCATGAAAATGTATCTATTTCTTAAGGGGGTTTCCACTTCCATCTTTTCACTTTCAAAGACCTTGTCGGATATACATTACTTTATTACCAAGCTCTAATCCTTTTCTCCCCCGTCATCTTTTCAACATTGGGCAAATGATATCGAATATATTCCCCGTATACTCAAGGCGCGCTCTTAAGGTCAAAGTCGAGGGCTTTCGGGATTTAAAATCAATTCTGAAAAATAGGAAAGCCATTAACGCGTCGTCCTTGTAATCATTTCTGATGACCAAACATTAAGCGCCATAAAAAGCTGGAAAACCTTGCACTTTTCACCTTCGGTACGGTATAGGGCCTATACGGACAGAATCCCGACAGAAGTCGTTAGTTCGGATCTGTAGTCGATCCACGACTAGTCGAGAATTTATTTCAGACGATTGTATTTGGATTTAGATACAAGTAGGACTGCAATTCGAAGCGGGGCGCGACATAGCCTATAATGGCCACCAATAAAATACTCAAAATCTTTTTTTTTTCTCTTGGAGGCAATGCGAATCTGGGGTCTATATATCAAGAGAAGCGGGGATGGATGGATGGGGGTAGAACACTCTTGAATAGCGCATTTCAGAGTGATTGTAATCGCTTTACAGGATGATGAAATGTTTGCTGGTGCAGCTATATCTGATCTGGGCATGTCACTCACGTTTAACTTACTCTATATATTTCTCCACTTATGACTCTTGGAAGATTTCCCTCTCGATTTTCTTCCTCCTTTTCCACCCTACACCGCCAGATATGTTTTTTTTTTTCTTCTTCTTCTTCCTTATACCCCCAGCAGTCGAGACATGATGCATACGCAATCATTTTCTTAGCCAAAATCGCGATTTACATAAGAGATCTCGTCCGTACATGACTTGGATGGAATCTACAGCCGTGCAGTCTCATGATATGGTTATAAAATAAATATTCGGGGGAACATGAAAACAATGGGTTTATAAAGCGCTTTCAGGCTACCACGCTGCCCCTTATAGTTTGGCAATCACGCATAACGGCGCGTATTGCTGTGATTGCCTACCTTTAGGAGCATACACATGTACGTGTACGTGTACTGCATGTGCTTTGTACTGCTTTTCATACGATGGGCTGAATACAATATACTAGGGGTGTAGCATTGGCCCATTTTAATTTCAAAAAGTTAGGTATAGCAGGGTTCCAAATAACCTCGACTATAGGCAGGGAAAAGGGATGTTTTTTTAAAAATGAGGGAAATTCAACCCGAATATTACCTTTGTTTTTATTGGGGATGCTATATTAGTTATCATAAAAGTCATGGAGGAAGAGTCGAGCCTGCTCTGAATCTATAGTTGGACATTTCCCTCTAAATTCATTTTAGCATTATTTTATGTAAATAAAAATCGACATGATTTTCACACGTTTTTTTAACCAAATTTTTTTTCTACTCGTACAACTAAGCTATGAATAAAAACATTTTTATTTTATATGACAATGAACAGAAACGTTTTAATGCATATCATTTGTAAGATTTTGTAAATTGTACGCGTTCTAAAATACATTCTTCGAGCAACAAGACAAGAAGTTATGCATTTTGTTATATTTTTGAATTTTTAGCATGGTTAGGATAGTTTTCATAGTCACTAAACATTGTATTATATTGTTGTAAACATTGTTGAGAAAGCATATGAAAACCCTGTAAGTTTATAACATGTTTAACTGATAATTTTCTCGAATAATGTTATAACCAATCCGCCATCTTTGCGAACCACGCTCGAGTACATGCATTCAAACTTTTGGAGGTATATTCAATATAGAAAACGTCAACAAAACTGATTACGTAAATATAAAATAAAGCTATACAGGTGTCTATTTTATTATATTCAGCTCCGTACGATCTACAAGACCGTTAAATATAAGCTTGTTACCCGGCAGGATATTGACTACAAGGATAACAATGTCAAAATTCATTCGATGTTTGGTAACAGAACAGTTGTCTTGAAAAAATTTAAGAAAATTCGCTGCTGTTTTCATTGATTTCTAGACGCAACTAAAAACCTTCGTATTGATGTGAAAACGTTCACAATTTTGTCTCGCTAAGCTGATGAAAAGACAGCATATTCCCAAATGCGCGAAAAAAAAAAACCTTGTCTCGCATCATTCACCGACGTTAAACACATAGACGCAAATAGTCCTAATTTTTCAACACGATAAAGATGTAGGCAAATACGTATTAAATATCTCTCTTTTTAAACGCATTAATAGATCGTTTCTCAACGCCTCCACCACCTTCCGGAAAATGCCTTCAAACTTTTCGACAACAAAGGGATTTATTATTTCACTTTTCTGCGAGATAGGTCCTATATTCTATTCCGCATGGGCTTTACTTTTTGGGGGTGTTACCATTTATATGCACGTATACTTTTCGGTGTCATTTTTACTGTTATTTCTGGCTGGATGTCGTACGCTTGTGTATATATTGATAACATAAATCTCTATTTTGAATAAAAACGGATACGTGAGAATGATGGGAAATTCTGAAAGGGAGTGAAACGGAATGGGCAGTATAAAGTTTTGATAGCATTGTATTTTTATCTTTTTTTTAAAAAAAAAAAGCGATAAGAGCATATTCAGTTGTTCACTGTTCTGGCATGTGGGTGTGTGTGAAGGCAGATGTTATGATACATTTTTCTTCTCCTTTGATGCTCGACATCGAAATCTGTATCCGTTTTCTCCTCCCATGAATTTAAATCCAGAGTTGATGAAGGTTGAACAAGGGCCAAACACTTTAATCGTTATGATGCAACGTGAGTTTGACATAACCGCTATCAATTGCATGCATTTGATAACTCTTCATGAAAAAAATGCACCCAACGTTTTCAGAGCCCCGTTTTAAAGCGGCAAAGCACGCTTGATGCTTGATGTCTTCAAAAGAATTCTCATGCACGGAAACATTGTTGTCGAAGTATACAATGTAAGACACTATTCAACCACCATACTTTTCTAAATACTGTCTCGCTTATGTTTTGTTATGAAACTTATAATCGGTTTAAATTGTTAAGGGTTTTCTGCACACTGCATGGATTCTTTAATAAAAATAAATTCTTTAACAGGGGTGTTCAACCTTTTTGAATTGCAGGTGATATTTGGGTTGGGTTATCACAGAAATTTAAAGCTTCACTGAATTTTCCTGACCATCCCTTGATTTTATCCAACATGAACCCCTTTTACTAGTCCAGGTTTATCCAATTTCCCCAACAGTTACAGGATTTCCAGGCCTGGGGGAATGGAGTGGGTATGTGTTACATGCAGCGCCCCCTCGTGGTAGTAAGCGATTTAACACAGAACCACATTAGAAGTAAACCTTATTTAGCGATCTAATTATGATACCAAAATGAAACTTTGGGAGGTTGAAGATAATAGTATGAAATAATTTTGTGATTTCTTTCAAAATTTTAAAATACATGTAGTAATTTTTTGAAATATTAATGAACTAACTTATCTTGATTGCTTTATTCATACTGCATGTGACCTTCTTTTAAGTTTTGAATTTTTTTCAACCACGTGGCGCTACCACTTACGCATGCGCTGTATTGTAATGCGGCCCTTGTCCATTCTACATGCTAGATATAAAATTAGCCAAATTGAATACTGCGAATGTCATTTTATAATTTAGAAAAATAGAGGTCCCTCCAATCCTGCAGCAGATGAAAGTGAACCTGCTTAGCATAATCGTGAATGAAATGGTTATATATAATGAGAAAATTATTTGGAATTCAATTCAGGCTTTTCTGGTTATTTCGATGTCCCTTTATAAAAATAAGCAATTAAAAATGCTTTTTCGGGATGACTCTGTAGGCCATCTCAAAAGGCTACATGGGCCATCTATGGTAAACCCTTGTTCTTTATGATTCTGATCTTTATATTGGGGAAACTGTTACACCTTCTTCGCACCAACGTTGATGTAGATCAACTGATGTGGATCAAGAAAACTTGCGTGTTAATTCACACCGCAGAACTCATGCAGTTAAACTGGTCACATGATCTAGTATATAGGGCCCTGTAAACTAGGACTTAGTATACAGGGCCTGCATGAGTTTCTGCGGTGTGAATTAACACGCAAAAGTTTTCTTGATCCACATCAGGTGATCTACATCAACGTTGGTGTGAATCAGGTGTTATGACCAGACCAAAAGTGAATGGGTCAACATGTAGCCATATGCAAGGTGTGCATTCTGCGTACTATTTTATGGAAGACCCTGAAGTCGTATAGCTCCCAGGGCATGAAGAAGGACTGCAAGGGCTATACGTATATAATAATATAGAAGGCGCATGGCCGCTCGGCTTGTTGTTCCACCCCCAAAGCATCCACCTTTCGTTTCCTCTTCCATTTCCCCCCCATTCTCCAACATTGTCTTGTCGAATGAAAATTAAGGCCGCCTACGGAAATTGAAAGATTCCAATAATGCATTCACAGCAGTGGGATAGGAAATTACTCCAGCCCATGGAGACGCGAACCAATGGCCCTATCTCCAAATACATCGCCAATAAAATTATACTTTTGATGGACTCCAACGACTTGTTTTTTTTATTTAAAAAACACGGCTATCACAAATTGGACTGGAATCGGCTTTCGTCAGAGTCCACAGGAAATTGCGTCTTTCTTTCGCTCGTTATTTGGAAAGTTGAGGGATTTGATTGGCAGCACAATACATCTTATTCAGTAAGCCCTCGACAGCACAACCCCCCCTCGCCACCCCCTTCTGCACGTCCACCATGTTGGACGGTTTTATTTAACGACGCTCACTATATATATGCCCGTGTTTGTTGCATTGGATTTTTTACCTTCAAATTGAACTTTCAGAAAAAGACAATGTCATACCTGCATTAATTGACAATGGACCATTATTTCTTCCCATCAGTTAAGAGCTGGTTCTGTACAATTAAATTTTATATACACCGTATAGTTTAAATAGCCCTCTGTTAACTATTGGCCTACCTATATGTAAACTAATTTTATAGATGATATGATGATGATGATATAGATGATGAGAAAAAAAAAATTGGAATAATCAAGGAAGCTAAAAGTTTCGTTTCTGGAAAAAAACATTAAAAATTATATCTTATAGGCTTAGACGATCTTTAGCCTGAAAGACTAAAGGTCATATACCAGTACAAGTTTGAATGTTAGTGAGAGTTCTACTATATTAGGTTTTAATGATGGGGAAATATACATTAAGCTCCTTTTTCAATTCAATTCAATTCAATTTATTACCCTACAAGCAGCAAAAATATGCCATGTGGCGCAACGCTTTTCCAGCGTAATTAAATGTGCGCATGCGCTGTTCATGCGCGCATTTAATTACGCGGAAAAAGCGTTGCCGTCTTAATTGTGCTTAAAAGCGCTCGCTTGAAGGAGCCTATTGTACGTAACTGTATACGAGAAACTAAGGGTACGTAAATAGAGCGTGGAGCATAGCATAGCATGGAGTATGGCATATGGCCTGAAAATGCAGCGTTTCGATTGGTTTCCCGATCGCCCAATCGAAATGCTACATTTCCAGGCAATGCTATGCTCCACGCTGTTCTTACCCTTAAAATATGTATATACTACAAATTTTACAACTTTTACGATATATAGTTTATAAGCCATCATTAGAAAATGTCCCAGTCGCAAGGGCTAATTGCCGAAACTCATTAAAATGTGATTTGTTTGTTAATCTCGCGTGTTTGCCTTAAAGAAAGGATACACGCGCATTATTAAGTCGTAACGACTTTTCTTCCTTCGTTTTTCTGCAATATTCCACATTAATTGCCCATATAAGAGAAGTTTTAATTTCTTATTAATGGGCACGCATATATAATGCATTCTAGCCACGCCTCCGATGCACTTTGCCACGGTATCGTGTTATGGACGAAGAGGAGGTTAATCAACGATTAAGTTAAGGTGCCAAGACGCCCACTCGGTCGCACGTGCTAATTACGGCATAATCAAAAATGAATTTGAGAAGCGAGGAGGAAATTGGCGTACATGCACTAATGTTGGACCACCCAAGAGAACCTCCACGCACTTGAAATTTAATATAAAATTGGTTTTCGCAAACCAAACTATGTGCAATTTTATTGCACTAAAGGCTATTACCAAGTTGACATAACTAAACCGGGCATGTCGAACGAACTGCAAGCGCTTGGATGTCAAGATTAATTTGGAGCCAATGAAGGTTGCCCTACATGCACACATCAATATGATGTTGTTTTGAATGGAGTGAAGTAGTGTGCTTCATCCCCCCCTCCCCCTTATTACAAGTTTTGGTTCCTAATAAAAGTCCTTGAGATTTGTACTATCACCCAAACCACTGTCATTTTTAAACAAAATTCATTTTGACAAAAAACACACTTTGAACGTTTACAAATAACTGAGTCATCAACAGTTGAGGACTAGCACATGTTTTGTCATTTACCATTTTAGACTGTCAGTGAACTCAATACTGCTAAAACCATGGTTGGTAATGCAGTAGTACCTATAGTTAACTGTAACTGCAGATGGGTTAACTAATCAAAAATTGGGAGACGTGATGTATATATTCGTACAAATCAGCACTATACAAACTTTAGATGTATTTTCAATAAAGGCTCCTGCCCACTTGTGCGTATGCAGCTATGCATACGCAACCTTACAACCTCTCAATGCAACTGCAACCCTACC